>JANAVB010020798.1:2288741-2571241 GCA_029216955.1 Iris pallida
TATTATATATATATATATATATATATATATATATATATATATATATATATATATATATATATATATATATATATATATATATATATATATATATATATGCTTTTATATACTAAATTATATGTATATATTTCAATGTAAATATAATTTTGTGTTATATGCTATTTTGTATAAATTTACAAGTTATTTTTATTATTTAATTTTATGACTTGTATATTTCACTACATTAACGTATATATTATTAATATATTTTAATATTTATTTGTTTATATTTTAAAATATGTATTTTGTATTCCGATTTATTACGGTCATTTGAGTCCAGACCTAGCATGGGTTCTGTCACGTCCCAGAACCAGAATACTGGCAAGTAGGGACGGACAAGGCCAGCTACGTATACCAAAGTACTCAAATACTCCGAAACAACGTATAAGCTGTATAGATGGGGGTCACTGCTACAAACCAACAGTCAATCCTAGGTCACAAAATCCTAGATATCTCAGTCTTAGACAAGGAGTAAGGTACAAGAATATGATCATCATGCATATAATACAGTAAAGCGTCCCAAACTATAATATATAGATGATCATGAAGCTAGTAATACAAAATAAAAAACTAGCAAGACTAAGTAATACATGATCAGCTCTTGCTGCAGTCTAGAAATATAACATCATGTCTAAGCCCGTAGGCTAAATGTCAAGTCCAAAACACCCACTCAAGTCCCCTGGTGCTCCGGGTGGTCGCCATCGAGAGGAAGGTCCGGAAGATCCTCGGGCTCCTCAACTAGATCTGGTCAATGCAAAACCAGTGGGGTCAAAACCCCAATAGCAAGTACCACAAAGGAAGCCAAACTTATGAACTAAAACCAGCATGCAATTTATAACATCTCTAAGATAAAGCAGTAAACGAGACTAGAATAGTAAATTGGTACCACAGTATTTACGAAAGGAAACTGGAACATGCAAGAAGGATAGCAAGTGAATACATAGAATGAACTGGACATGTGAGCATATGGAGAAGCCGAGCATGTAGTAGGAAGAATAGCATGTAAGGAAAGACAGGAAGCTAAGTACTACAATAAGATAAACTGGAGCAAGACTAGACTAGACAAGAATGGACTCCATCCATCAATCACGGCCAAGCAATGAGTAAGGCTTGATACTTTAGCTAACTAGGGTTGCCACAATCCTAATTACTAACACATGCACGTTTGAGAAATTCAAGTCCAGTTACCTGCCTGCTACTACCTGAATGATCCAAGCCAATAAGAAAAGAAGTATAGCAGACACACTGCAGTAAGATACATGTGTCCTAAAGAGGTGTCCCACTCGACGGTGTGCTGGGAGAGTGCTCATCATGACAGATAGCTCCAAATTCCATGTATATATATATAGGACCAAGATCAAAGGGGCAACAAGTAACCGGAAAAGTCTCCAATGATCTAGGTAATCAAGCTAGTTGTTTAGTCCTTAACATTTTCTTGTTGGATTCTAGGTGTGGCATTCCACAGAATCCATCCTAGACATGAGACATGCAAGACTGGACAAGACAAGCAAGATTGTGCACTACAACAAGACATGACAATATCAAGGCAAGAGTGCGCTACGACGAGCCACTATCAAGGAGCTAGACATGTACTAGAATCAAGAGTGCGCCATGACAGGCCACTATCAAGCAAGCTAGGAAAAGACATGTACAAGAGTACACCACGACGGGTCACTATCAAGTAAATATTGGACATGGCGTAGACTGTAAAGTACAATAACTTTGGAAGGGCATAGCAATACATAGTGAATATAGAGAACATATGAATATAAGCTAGTGACAAGTGTATAGAGGGTATACAATCATTCTCTAAGTATACAAGGTCATCTAATCATGTTAAGAATTCATTACAATCAAAAAAATCAAAAACGGACAAAAAAACGGACAGAAACGGGCAAAAACAGACAAAAATAGCCTAACCGGATTATCCGGCGGATTATTGCGGATTACCGACGGATTTTTCGAAGTGTCACAGCAAGTTTAGTGGTGCAAGTTCGGATTTTCTGTCGGATTTTTGCGGATTTTCCGAACCGTCACAGAAAGTTAATTTTTGAAAACTCAAAACTTGTTTCGGCCATAAAAACTTCGTTTTAAATCGAAATTCGGATTTTCAAAAGTCAAAATCGCATAAAATTTAATTTCCTACAACATGGGAGTATTAGTTTTTACAAATTCAAAGATTTGATAGATCAATACCTCAAAACACTCCAAAGATAGGTTTTCGGAAAAATGAAACGGGTTCTGATTTCCACCAAACTTAAAATTTATGTATACAAGCTTGGTGAGGGCCTCATATACGCATATATGACCAAGATCCATGATGGTAACACCAGTATCACACTTGATACCGAGTTTTCTTCTAAGTCAATATTGGATTTTAACAGAAAATTAAAACCTTGCTTAAACAAATTTTGGAAACATGCATATGTACGAGAATCATAAGGAAAACATATTTAACAAAATGAGTTTGGGAAAATTCTAAGCATTTAATACCAAGGATAACAAAAATGACAATAAAATACTATTGTTCAAGAATTTGGCAAGATGTACTTGCCTAGGTTAAGCTCCAAGCCTAATCTTCTACTCCACCACCAAAAGGGGCACGAAACCACACTCTAGACCTCAAGGCCAAGCTCTTGGCAAGATCCAAGGGAAGAGAAGGGAAGAAGAAATGAAGAGAGAGTGAAGAGAATGAAAAGAGAGAGGAAAGAGAAAGTAAAATGGTATATATAGAAGAGGGAATTAATCTTAGCCGTTGGATGGTGATCCATGTGAAGATCTAAGTCAATCCTAACCATCGAAATAAAACCAAATATCCAATGGGTAATAGGGTGCATCTACACTATTTACGAAAATATCTAAACACTATTCATCAAAATATCCAAAACACTATTCACAAAAATATCGAAAACACTATTCATGAAAATATCTAAAATCAAAAATATCTAAAATGTGGAAAATCTATCCGGACGGTATGCCGTCGGTATACACCGGTATACTAGCGGTATGCCGACCAAGAAGAAAATCTATAAGTTAGGAAATTTTTTAAAGCATTACGAAAACCAAAAAAATACAAAATATACTACAAAATACGTATCCGTATATAAATACTGATACTGTGAGACGAGTCTCACAACTCTCCACAACTTAAAAATAAATTTCGTCCTCGAAATTTCCTAAATCTACGTCAAGCATGAAAACCAAACCAAAGAGATGAAAAGTCATGTCAATCAAAACAAAGTATGGCATGTTGGTAAGATAAAGACAACAGTAATATAAGTAAATGCTTAAGCAATAACACAACTACAATCAAGAAGGGATGGAGGCATATGAATAAACATGTCTCCTGAGTCAGTTGAGTAGGAACAGGCCTACGCTGACTCCACAACTTAGATAAAAGTCAACTCTCAAAATAAGCCGGTACCAATGACTTAATCCAAGACATGACTCTACCCAGGACATATCTTCGTAGTCGAGACATGTGATAAATATCATGTATCTCAAGATACGAAGACAGAAGAGTGAGACGAGATACCCGCCAAATATGTATAACCCAAAAGATAAATAAGAGTGGAAGAAGAATAGGATAATACCTACAATATGACTTCCCTCGGCCAAAACCTGCTCTAACATACCAAACTCTGCCTGCCCATGCCTCGGAACTGCTGCTCTAATCGGCTGCTGGCCCTGCTGCCTCTGTGCCTGAACCTACACATACTGCGGAGGCCTCTGCTGTTGGAATATCCAGGACTGTGCTGGTAAAGGCCTCTGAGTCTGTTGATGCTGAACCTGTACCTTAGCCTTATACTGCTGGACTACCGGGATCAGGAGAGTCAGAGATCATCTTTGAGTTGCACAAGATCGTCAGCGTCATTGGGCCGATTCTCATCGGCGTCCTCTTGATTTCTCTATCGGCGACCACGTATTCCTGAGGATTTTGCCTAACCGTGGCGTCATTCGTTTCGGCGTGCGGGGAAAGCTTAGTCCTAGGTATATAGAACCGTTCGATATTCTGGAGCGAGTAGGAGATGTATCCTATCGTCTCGCTCTTCCACCATCGCTACGTGAGGTGCATGACGTATTCCATGTATCCCAACTGCGATGGTATATCCCGGACCCGAGTCACATCATGGATCATTCGGAATTGGTTGTTGGTACCAACCTTTCATATGAGGAGAGGCCCGTGTCTATATTGGACCGAAGAGAGAAGACACTCAAGAACAAGACTATCAAGTTAGTCCGAGTTGCTTGGGGTCATCACTCTTTGGGTGAGTCAATGTGGGAGCGTGAGGATGATATCCGATCGCGATATCCCGACTTGTTTGACTCGTGAGGTATAATATCTTTCCTATGTCTTATGCCTTCGATTTCTTGCTTGCATAAATAATTACTTGATTGCTTGATTAGTATAACTTGCCTGTGAATAGTATAGCTTGTTCTTGTCCCTCTAGCCTCTTAATTAAATTCCGAGGACGGAATTCTTTTAAGGTGGGTAGAGTTGTAATGCCTGTGGTTCGTATTGCGTATCTTGGTATACGTATACGTAATTTGACCCGTATTGCATGTCTTCCTGCTTAATTTATTCTAGCATTTCATTAGCTGGTTTATTCTTGGGTCGGTTCGGCTGGCTTGGTTTGCTTTGGTTCAACATGAGCCAAGATTAACCCTCCTACCTACCACCACCCTTCTTATTTAATCCATTCCCCTCATTCTCTCTCCTCATTTACTTCTTCTTCTCTACCATTACTTCTTCAACCACCAGGAGAGTGAGAGAGAGAGATTAGGCAAGTGCATCTTGCTTTATGGAGGAACACAAATTTTATTGTTCCATTCTCTTCTTCACAGCATTCTAACACACTTTAGTACTTGGCATTTTTAATTTTCATGGCTCAATTTGTGCAGATCTAAGTTTATAGTATTTCCGAATTTCTTGGGTTTTGATCTACTTAACATTTTTATTTTCGAGTTTTGATGGTTCCATGTTGTAGAAAATTTTGTTCTACCCCATTTTGACCTATGGAAGTTCGAATTTGGACTTATAATGAAGATTTTATGGAGCTTGGAAGCTATGGGTTCCATGGCCATCCTTCTCTGATTTTCGGAGAAGATGAGTACCCATTCGCTCAGCCGCATAGATGGGTACCCATTTACCCAGCCGCATGAGATCCATTCACTCAGCCGCATAGATGGGTACCCACTTACCCAGTCGCATGAGATCCATTCACTCAGCCGTATAGATGGGTACCCACTTACCCAGCCGCATGAGATCCATTCACTCAGCCGCATAGATGGGTACCCACTTACCCAGCCGCATGAGATCCATTCACTCAGCCGCATAGATGGGTACCCACTTACCCAGCCGCATGAGACTCACTTACTCAGCCGCATAGATGAGTACCCATCTACTCAGCCGCATAGATGAGTACCCATCTACTCAGCCGCATAGATGAGTACCCATCTACTCAGCCGCGTAGATGAGTACCCATCTACTGCCGCATGAGCCCCCAATCCACCATTGGTCGCATAGTGCCTATTTGGTTGTTTTTCTTGTCCTATTTGGCTGATTTATGGCCAGAATTTCTCCCAACTCCCAACATAAAAGTTGTAGATCTTTTCCTTGGCTTCAAGAATATGTTACTAACTATTTATGCAAGTTTTTTCATTTATGATAATGTAAGAATAGAACACGATAGTGGCCCGCTGTGACGCACTCTTGACAAGTAAACTGATATGATATATCATGACATGCTGTTACGACAGCTAGTCTGACATGACAAGTATGAAAGACCTGGACACCGTGGACGATTGTGTTTGTACAAATAAACTGGTACTGTCTTGCAACATGTCTAGGATGGGGATCCCTGAGTACCACGGTCAGGGGTACCTACTGAAATTGACTAAGGCTAATTAACTAGAATGATTCAGTAGTCATGAAGAGATTCCCAGCTACAGGCAATCCCGTTATCTGGACGCATTAAGTGGACTTGTAGCCTACCGACGAGTAGGACACATTTCCAGCACACAGTCATGTGGTGCACCCTTCATAAACGGACATTCGATCCGGATAACCGAATGGTCTGTAGGGCTTGTGGCTGTTGGGATAATCTTATTGCATCTTGCTAGTAACTAGGCCTGTGATAACCCTAGTTAGTTAAAAGTATCAAACCGTACTCTTGATTGGCCGTGATTGATTGGATGGAGTTTATTCCAGCTTAGTCTTATCCTGATCTTATGCAAGATTATGACATGACATGATTATTGATGCTTGTCTTAACAATAACGATCGGGGGCCCAGTTTTGTTCAGGAGAAGGGTTACAACCCCGGTCCTTGTTTGGTTTAAGGGTTGTAACCTGGCTCCCGGAGCAGTTCTGTGTCCTCCCTTCGTTATTGTCTTATTGCAACCCCATGCCATGTCCGTCATTTTTTACCTTACCTTAATACTATGATTAATTATGTTGGCCTTAGCAATAAAGATCAGGGGTCCAGTTCTGTTCAGGCGAAGGGTTACAACCCCGGTCCTTATTTGGTTTAAGGGTTGTAACCTGGCTCCCGGAGCAGTTCTGTGTCCTCTTTTTGTTTATTGTCTTCCCTGTACCAATAGTATTTGAGACGGGTTTCTATTCAGGTAAAGGGCTGCAACCCCGGTCCTTGTTTGGTTTAAGGGTTGTGACCTGGCTACTTGAATGGTTTCCTCGTACTCAGTTTACTGTTGTTATCTCTATTATTATCAGTTCTTTGTTTATTATCTTTAATATTCTATTGTGATATGCTGGTTTTAGTTCCTAAGTGAAGCCTCATTTGTGGCACTTGCTCTTTCTGGGGTCTGACCCAGCTGGTTTTGTGTGGCCAGATATCGGAGCAGCACCAGAGGATCCACCTGTCTTCCAGCCAGATGGTGACCACCAGGCGTAACCCTTGCAACGAGTGGGTTTCTTTTTGTCCTCCTACTCTATTGTAAAAATTATTCTTTTGAGGCGTTTAGCCGGCGAGCACGTGTTAGCTCGTATTGCACCTTTACTTACCATCTGCGTACGGACTGTAACATGATTGACAGATCCTAGGGTTGATCATGTATGACTAAACTCTTGCTAGTCCTGATATTTTGTAACGACTAGCTTCATGATCAGCTGAATATATAATGTTGGGGACGCCTTACTATTGTATATTTGGTGATCTTACATCTTGTAACACTTACTTACTTACTTGCTTGTGATTGAGACACTAGGATTGTTCATGACCATAAGAGACTGTTGGCTTGTAGTTAAACCCTCATGTATCTAGACAGCCGTGACCGTATAGCGAGGTGGGTTGTACTTCAATATACGTAGCTGGCTATGTCTGCCCCCGCTCTCCAGTATTCTGGTTCTGGGGCGTGACATGGTTTAAGTGGTGGCCCATGCAGGTCTTGTAAATCAAGATATGTGAGGGTTTACCGAATAGATGTCTCAATCAGTACTCGTCCTTGATCTTTGCTCGTATCTTCTGAATCCCTGTAATCTTGACCTGATCACATGCTTGTATCGTTGATCTGTCCTGGTCCTTCCTTATTGTTTCCTATGTCATCTTCTTCAGCGGCATTGTTCCTGGACCTGCCGATCAGCAAGGCGGAGGACCTCCTGCGGACCAGCAGTAACCCGGAGATCAAGCCCAACATTCAGGAGTAGCCTCCAGAGTCATGCCTACCGGAGGAGAGCCACCCATTCAGCCCGTCCAGCCTGCAGAGCCTGATGATGGCACTTTGGTGGGTCTCATCATGTCCCTATTAGCTTCCCAAGATCGTCGAGGAGATGCCTTGCACCAGGCGGTGGCAGACGCTTTGACCAGATGAGGTCATCAGGGTAATAGCACGGCAAACAGCTTCAAGCGCTTGAACCCTCCCTTCTTCGACGGCAGTGAAGATGCGATCGCCGCAGATGCTTGGCTTCAGGACACAGAGGTGATTCTAGAAGCAGCTAGGACTCCAGAGAACGAGAAGGTGGCCGTAGTACGCCTGCAGTTACTAGATCTTGCCCACAGCTTGTGGGCAGCGCATGCCGATGGATTAGTGGCCCCTATTTCATGGGCAGTATTCAGGGAGAGATTCCAGACCAAGTATTTTGATGCTGTAGCTCGGTACGATCTACAGACGAGGTTCACCAATCTGAAGCAGATGGGCAGGACGGTCGATGGATATGCGGCCGAGTTCTCCAGGCTTAGTCGGTTTGCTCCCACCTTGGTGGCGACCGAGTTCGATATATTCCAGCGGTTCCAGCAGGGACTTCACCTGGAGATTTTATTGGCAGTAGAGCAGTTTGAGCATCAGACTTTTGATGCAGTACTGAGGGCAGCCCGAAGGCATGAATATACCTTCCAGAGAATCGTGGATAGGGCCGGAGGTCGGAAGCGATCCCATAGCCAGATGAATCAGTCATCAGCACCAGTCCCGACAGCCAGGGCTTTGACCATTGGAGCTCCGAGGCGGGCGGCCTCAGTGACGTCGGTTCAGCATTCCACCCCGACGCACCCTCAGCAGCAGAAGCAGAAGCAGTCTTCCACAGTGGGATGTTCACACTGCGGGAAGCCAGGGCATGTGGTGTCAGAGTGTCGCAGAGCACAGGGTTTGTGCTTGGTTTGTGGTGCCCCGGACCACAGGGTTGGGAACTGCCCGAACAGAGGAAGTTGATCGGCCTTCTCTAGTCCTTCATTTAGAGGACTAGCACCAGTCCAGCAGCAGCAGCTGCTGCAGTACCTGTTCCCGAGGCTGTTGCTGATGCAGGCCCAGGCATTCCAGCAGCAGAGACCGCAGCAGTATGCCCAAGCCCAAGCCCTGATCCAGAGTAGGCAGAGGAATTTTCAGCAGAGGGGACCCACACCCAGAGGGCATGGTCAAGTGCTGGCCCTGACCATGGAAGAAGAAGGAATAGCACCAGAAGAGGTAGTGGCAGGTACTATCCAACAAATAGAATAGGCACAACCAACAAGTATCCAAATAACCAAGTCTACACCAAATAAAAAAGTCTACAACCAAATAACCAAAGTCTACACACAACCAACAAATAGAATAGGATCCAACAAATAGGATCTAAACATCCAAGTCTACAAAACCAATAAATATCCAAGTCACAAACAAAGGATCAAACAAACACAAACAAACAGTCATAACTAGGACTACTAGGGATCTGGTGCAGGAGGGGCACCGCCGCGACGAATGGATAAGAACAACTCATAATCCTCAAGTAAAATCGATACCGATGGAGCAGGCAGTGACGTCGATGGAGTCAGTGTCGATGAAGAAGACGATGGAGGTGGCGGAGTCGACGACGATGAAGGCGCACCCAGAGGACCAGCATGCTCCAACGCTGTAAGTCGCTGGTTGTATGAATCCATGGTAGATAACAGTCTATCACTGCTCTGGACCATCGAATCCGTCACCAATCTCAGCCTATCGGTCATGGTCACCTGTGCTGTCTGCAGCTCCGTCACCGTGCGCTCTAACCCTCCAACACTGTGCTCTGTCCTCTCAGTCGTCTCCATGAGCTCCATAATGTCACGGTCGAGCGCATCCAATCGTGCTAGCAGCACAGGATCGTCCGTAGGGTGCTGAGACTGCTCCTCGATCCGTTATAGCAGGTCATCACGGAGAGACTCCATCATCTGGTGGACTCCGACAGACTCCTGGGACGACTGTGGACCATGCACACTAGCAGGAGATGCCCTAGAGGACTGGGTCGTAACTACGGCGCCATAGGATCCCGTACCGTAGAACGTAACCCTATGGAGTCCCCCAGCGGCGATCATCCACAGCTCGTCCGCCGATGGAGCTTGAGTGGGCTGCGAGGAAGTACCGGCCTCTCCTGCATTAAGTGCACTAGCAGCCGCCCGTTCCCGCAGCCTCTGATACTCGGCCTAGAAATAATTTCTAATTTCTAATTAATGTACTTATTATTACTAACTACATGAATATTTATTTGTATCATATTTACTAATTTATATTAAAATTGACACGAAGTATTAAATTAAGATAACGTATTGTAATACTTACATAGGTCTGCTCGGCCCTCTCGTCAATAAGGCCTTCGCCCTTCCGATAGGTGGCCAGGAAGACGGCCACCATGTCGGTGTTACCGACATTCCTTACCTATAATTAAATATATTATCTTAGCAATAATTTATCGGATTTGTATTAAAATAATATTTCTAAAAGAGAAAGACATACCAGACGACGGAAATATTCCGTCATCGGAATCGACCCACCGTACCACTTCGAGGCATGTTGCCTAGCCGTCTTGGCCTTCTCCGACTTCTTCTTGTACCATGGCTCATCGAATCGAGCCTTCATCGCATTCCACTGATCAGGGGTGATCCAACCTTGGATCGGCTTTCCTGCACGATCACGATCCTTCTGATCATTAATAGCGTCGTGGATCAGCTTGGCAGCGACGGCAGGAAACATCCTCTCGATAAGCTCGGCCCGGTGCGGTGGATAGAAAAACATATCCTAGAAGAGCGCAAACCAAATATTTATCAGTTATATGTAATATGAATTAATTATATGATTCATATTTAAAGCAAATCTATTTTAACCTTGAAGCACGTAAACCAGTAGTTCTTCCTTTCGTCTGGAGCATCAGAGTAGTTAATCCAAGGACCACCATAATTATGCCTCAGCATGTGGCCTAGGCGTCTCTGTACCTCTGGGGGACGATATCTATACAGACATATTATATTCTTGAAAAAAGTTAATTTATGATAAAAATAGAAGAAAAAAATTATAAACCAAAATACCTACTTTGTACCGTCGGCCCAGATCTCCGTCCTCCTCTCCTCCGGAGGTATGCACGCATCATCTGCATGATGCTGGTCGGCCGTCGGAGCAGCCTCCGCCATCTGCTCATCCGTCTCCATCGTCGTATCAGCAGCAGGAACGCTAGACGGGCGAGCACTCTCATTAGGCCTGGAACTACTCGTCCCAGGAGATATGCCACGTGACGTCGTCCCAGCAGGCCCAGCTACTGTCCGATATGTCGGAGTAATCGGTGACTAGGATCCAGAGCCGGTACCAGTAGGAGGTACCGAAGGAAAACCCCGTCCTCTAGCAGTACCTGTAGGAAGTACCGGAGGATCATAACCTCGTCGTCCCCCTTTTCGGAACGATCCACGACGACCTGCCATACCTGATAACAGCATATGATAATACAACAAATAATAGAGAGACTAGAAATATGAAAGTACGACAAAGACAAGATAATAACCAAGACAACATATGATGATACATTCTACAACCGAGTCAACTCTAAGCTAAACTAGTCCAACTTGGTCAAACTAGCCATTTCTAAGTTGTATAAGTCAAGTTTTAGGATATTAGTCTATATATATGTCTAGCTATATTGTATCTAAGCTAAACCGAGTCAACTTTATACTAACATAACTTTATAAGTCAAGTATAGAGTATTACTAAAAGAACTTTTGGACTTATAGTCCTAGGCATATTGAATCAGATGTTGGCAAATCAGTTGGTTTAGAATGTTAGGTTGCAGATATTGAAGTGGATAGAGGTAGGTTCGAGCAAGTGATCCTTTACAATTAAGACTCTGACACTATAGTCAAGTATCATAACTGAATCCTTCTCCATGTCAAATTAATGATGTTAACCTTAGCTGAGAGTAAGCATTTAATGTTTCCAATTGAGTACTCACCTAGACAGGTTGCACTAATGTTAACAGTAGGAATGATGTTTGGAATGGTTTATGAAGTGGTGAATCAACATTAGGTAGTTGGATTTATTTCAGACAACCATATTAGTATGTTGAGGGCCAAACAGTTGGTGTTAGATGTAGACTAACTAAACTGTGAAAGAAGATGGATATTTGTATGAGTTAGCTTCAGTAGAAAGACTGTGACTCTGCATGAGTCATATTAGAGGAGTTACTCTGCATAATCATGTACTAAGTATAAGATATGGGTTAGGGCTTAATGGGCTAAGCTAAGCTAGGAGTCCAATAACACCAATAGTAATGTCTGTAACTAGGGTATTTGTGAATATTATGTATCAATATGAGAATAAAGTTTGGGCAGTAATTTAGCATATTATTTATCTTATATCTAGAATACCCTAATTTAGCCAAAATTTGAGCACATAGGTGTCATAGCGTGTGCGCGTCAGTGTTGTGTCATGTGTCAAAGTGTGTGTGTGTGTCAAAGTGTTGTGTCATGTGTCAAAGTGTCGTATCCGTGTGTATACGAGCCGATTACGGTTAGGGTTTACATGATCAACCGTGGCAGGAGAGGAGGGGCGACGGCGAGGGGGAGCGGCGGTGGAGGTGACTGGAGCTGGCTCGGGTGAACGGGAGGGATGCTCGAACGAGGGATCGAGCGCGGCGATGGCGAGGGAGAGGAGGGGGTCGACGGTCTCCGGAGGAGGGGGTCGGGGAGCGGCGATCACCGAAGGAGGGGGTCGGGGAGCTGATGGGGGAAGGGGGAGGGTTGTGGAGAGGAGAGGGAATGGTTTGGGTTGGAGAGAGGAGAGGGGTCGCCAAGGGGGTGGGGGTCGCCGAGGTCGGTGGGGGTCGCCGAGGGCGGTCGGTCGGGGGCCGAGGGGGGTGGGGATCGTCGGATCGGGATCGGGGGGGAAGGATGAAAGAAATTTGGGGGCAAAAATAATGGGAGGAATGAAAACTCGAACCTGACCAATATTTTCAATTTAGCAACGTCATATTAGAACGTCGGTAAACGTTGCTAATATCAGTGATATTAGCGATGAAGTAATAAATACGTCGGTAAACGTCGCTAATATCACTAATATTAGCGGCGTTTACCGACTTATACACGACGTGAGCTCTTTAAAGCGCAAACGTAGTTTAAATACGTCGCAGAACGTCGCTGTCAGTCGCTAATAATGACGTCTTGCGACGTTATAAAAAAATGTTGCTAAATTATTTTTTTTCTGCGACGTTTTCTTAAAACGTCGCTAATTACGTCGGTAATATGACTTATTTTGGATGTGAAACTTATGAACTAAAACCAGCATGCAATTTATAACATCTCTAAGATAAAGCAGTAAACGAGACTAGAATAGTAAATTGGTACCACAGTATTTACGAAAGAAAAATGGAACATGCAAGAAGGATAGCAAGTGAATACATAGAATAAACTGGACATGTGAGCATATGGAGAAGCCGAGCATGTAGTAGGAAGAATAGCATGTAAGGAAAGACAGGAAGCTAAGTACTACAATAAGATAAACTGGAGCAAGACTAGACTAGACAAGAATGGACTCCATCCATCAATCACGGCCAAGCAATGAGTACGGCTTGATACTTTAGCTAAATAGGGTTGCCACAATCCTAATTACTAACACATGCAAGTTTAAGAAATTCAAGTCCAGTTACCTGCCTGCTACTACCTGAATGATCCAAGCCAAAAGAAAAGAAGTATAGCAGACACACTGCAGTAAGTAAAGAGGTGCCCCACTCGACGGTGTGCTGGAAGAGTGCTCATCATGACATATAGCTCCAAATTCCATGTATATATATATATATATATATATATATATATATATATATATATATAAGACCAAGATCAAAGGGGCAACAGGTAACCGGGAAAGTCTTCAATGATCTAGGTTATCAAGCTAGTTGTTTAGTCCTTAACATTTTTTTTGTTGGATTCTAGGTGTGGCATTCCACAGTATCCATCCTAGACATGAGACATGCAAGACTGGACAAGACAAGCAAGATTGTGCACTACAACAAGCCACAACAAGACATGACAATATCAAGGCAAGAGTACGCTACGACGAGCCACTATCAAGGAGCTAGACATGTACTAGAATCAAGAGTGCGCCATGACAGGCCACTATCAAGCAAGCTAAAAAAAGACATGTACAAGAGTACACCACGACGGGTCACTATCAAGTAAATATTGGACATGGCGTAGACTGTAAAGTACAATAACTTTGGAAGGACATAGCAATACATAGTGAATATAGAGAACATATGAATATAAGCTAGTGACAAGTATATATAGGGTGTACAATCATTCTCTAAGTATACAAGGTCATCTAATCATGTTAAGAATTCATTAGAATAAAAAAAAATCAAAAACGGACAAAAAACGGACAGAAACGGGCAAAAACAGACAAAAATAACCTAACCGGTTTATCCGGCGGATTATTGCGGATTACCGATGGATTTTTCGAAGTGTCACAGCAAGTTTAGTGGTGCAAGTTCGAATTTTTCGACGGATTTCTGCGGATTTCCGACGGATTTTCTGAACCGTCACAGAAAGTTGATTTTTGAAAACTCAAAACTTGTTTCGGCCATAAAAACTTCGTTTTAAATCGAAATTCAGATTTTCAAAAGTCAAAATCGCATGAAATTTAATTTCCTACAACATGGGAGTATTAGTTTTTACAAATTCAAAGATTTGATAGATCAATACCTCAAAACACTCCAAAAATAGGTTCTCGGAAAAATGAAACGGGTTCTGATTTCCACCAAACTTAAAATCTATGTATACAAGCTTGGTGAGGGCCTCATATACGCATATGTGACCAAGATCCATGATAGTAACCCCAGTATAACACTTGATACCGATTTTTCTACTTAGTCAATATTGGATTTTAACAAAAAATTAAAACCTTGCTTAAACAAATTTTGGAAACATGCATATATAAGAAAATCATAAGGAAAACATATTTAACAAAATGAGTTTGGGAAAATTCTAAGCATTTAATACCAAGAAAAACAAAAATGACAATAAAATACTATTGTTCAAGAATTTGGTAAGATGTACTTGCCTAGGTTAAGCTCCAAGCCTAATCTTCTACTCCACCACCAAGAGGGGTACGAAACCACACTCTAGACCTCAAGGCCAAGCTCTTGACAAGCTCCAAGGTAAGAGACGGGAAGAAGAAATAAAGAGAGTGAAGAGAATAAAAAGTGAGAGGAGAGAGAAAGTGAAATGGTATATATAGAAGAGGGAATTAATCTTAGCCGTTGGATGGTGATCCATGTGAAGATCTAAGTCAATCATAACCATCGAAACAAAACCAAATATCCAATGGGTAATAGGGTGCAAATATACTATTCACAAAAATATCTAAACACTATTCATCAAAATATCCAAAATACTATTCACAAAAATATCGGAAACAATATTCATGAAAATATCTAAAATCGAAAATATCTAAAATGTGAAAAATCTATCCGGACGATATGCTGTCGATATACACCGGTATGTAGGAGCGTAAAAAGTGCTTCATGGAAAGAGTCAAAGAGATAGAAGCATTCCACTCAACATGATCTATTTTTACGCCTAAGACAGGCTAATCACTTTACGCCAAAGCTAATAGTTTTACGCCTAAGACAGGCTAGCCTCTTTTACGCTGGACAAAGCTGTCAAGTCTTGCTTTTAATGCAAAGTCTGACATGAAGATTTAATGATGGCATGCATCACAGAATTCGAAGGGATTTATTTTACACAGAGACCAATGATGTCGTTTAGTATGTGGACTGGGCTATTTTTACGCTTACAATATGGCTTCTTTTACGCACAGAGACTATACGAGTTTTTACGCTCAAAAGTTGACGTGTGCATAAAGTTTATTTGTGCTACTTTTACGTTCAAGGTTGTTTAACAACCACTTTATGCAGGAAGTTCATGTCATGGCTATTTTACGCCTAGTCTACTACTTTACGCTCAGAGTATTTTTGGTTGTTTTTTACGCCCTATTCTTCTTCATCAATTTGGAACGTGGTTTGCCTACATGGCTTTCATGCCACACATCTCGAAGAACGTGTGTACGTGCATCCTATTCTTACTGAAATGATGGGACACGTGTCAACGTATGCAGAGGATGACTTCAGTCATGGGTGACAGTTGTTAGCGTAAAGACGAAACTTTTGCTGAGTTTTTACGCACAAGATCCTAAGTCTATAAATAGACTTATTTTTCTCAGATAGAGAGACAGAGGGAGAGAGGAGAGAATACATAGAGATCAGAGCCCAGAGACTTTGATTTTTCGGAGCATTCTTCTTCAACTTTTCTTCCAGAACAGAGTGAAGCAAAGCAGAAAAGCATTCGGCCTCGCCATCAGTGCCCAAGTACGTCGATACCTTTCTGGTGACTTAGTTCTTCCAACTGTTCATCTTCTAGTAGTGATCTTCATCATCATCGTAGGGTCCAAGGAACAAAGTGATCATTTACAGATCAGACTTCCATAGCAATACTTCCCAGAATCAAATTTGTACTTCTTGTACTTTTTCTCGTTTTATTTTCAAAATCCGATTTCCAGGCATTTTGTTAAGTGAAACAAAAATGGCGACTCTGCTGGGGACGACCTTCTCCTCTGTCGAGGAGGCAATTGCTCAATATGATGATGTGTCGATTGGATCGACAAAGAAGACTCTGGTTGTACACTTCGACCAGACTGTTTATGAAGAGATGCTCCGAACTGGGGGTGGTTTTCGCTGTTCCAAAGTTCAAAAATCTTGCAAAGCACGAAAAGTTTGGATTCCTAAATCCAAAATAGCTTCTGATCTCTCTGTTGCTTCTGATGGCAAGGGAATTCTTCCCACTCCTGTCGTAGGGGCTCCCGTTTGTAACGAGGCAGTCCTTACTTCAGCGTTGCACTCTAAGTGTGGCAAGTTATCTCCCGTCTGTGACGGTGAAGATAATCAGGTTTTACGCCCAGTGGATAAAAACCAAATTTTACGCTCAGTGCACAAGAATGAGTCTCCCATTTGTAATGAGGTAGACTCTAATGCTTGTGCTTCTAAGTGTAAAAATAAGTCTCCCGTCTGTGACGTGGAAGACACACAAAAATTACGCTCTTCGCGTAAAGGAAAATCTCCCGTCTATGACGTGGTAGATAATAAAAAATTATGCTCTTCGCGTAAAGGTAAGTCTCCTGTCTGTGACAGTGTAGATAAAATTCGCAACGATGTTTTTACATCTAATGTAAATGTACCTAAATGCATACAGCGTAAAAATGTTGTTGGTAAAGCTTCAGTTCTACACCAACAGCCTTCTTATACTGCTCTACGCAAAGTACCGAACCTACAAATCACACGCAATGAAAATGGAGTCCTTCGTGCTAAAAAATCTCAAGATTTGCGCACACAACTCCAAACGCGTAGAAATGTACAGTTTGGTTCTGCGAATGCAGCTAGTAATCTTCTTTATACAGAAGGGACTAAACGTTTTGCTACCCCAAATGTAATAAAGAAGACTACTCCTTCTACTCCTTCTGATTTACGTGAATTGCTAATGCAAAAGCGTAAAAATAGACAATCTCCCGTGACACTCTCCCAAGAAAATCATCACTGTGAGTGTCACCAGATTGTGATCAAATGTTGTTGCTCGGCTTCCATACGGTCAATTTTTGATCGATTGAATTTTAATGTACCCCAACAACAAGCTGATGAGTTGTCATATGCATCAGTCAACATGGCATCTCACACCAACAGAGGACGACGTCCTAGACGGAACATGTCCCAAACCCCAGGTCAACAACAGTTCAACAGACTTCTTGATTCTTTTGAAGGAGTATATCAGAATACTCGATCAAGAAGACAAAGACAATTACAGACTTCTGATTCTGAAGCTGGGGGTACTCAATCTCTTGAGTCCAAAACTGATAGTGTTGATTCATACTTCTATACTAATCCTTCTGTATCTTCAAGAGAGGTTGAATTCTACGCTATTGGAGACGAACCAGAGACGTCATCTGTTAATACAGAACAATGTCTCACTGCCGTTGAGCAATCATTGAAATACATGCTTAACATAATGCAAAGCATGCACCAGATAATAACGGCTCAGCAAACTGCTCAACCCGCAATTGTAACACCGGTTCAGGCAGCAGCACCAACTCAAGATAGCCAAGGGGTTGATATACCTTTGAATATCCAAGAGCCTGTTGTTAACCAAAATTCTGTATCTCCAGATCCCATCATTCCAGAAGATGTACCATCTCCGGTGGGGATTACGGTACAACCAACAACTTTTCAATCAAATGTGCTTCCACAAACCAGCGAAGCCATTCAAGCAGTGCGTGAACTCAAAGCACAGTTTGAAGTTTTGAAGCAAAAGGATCAACTCCGGAGGTTAGGGATTAAGCAACCTTATCCTCCTCATTGGAATGATGTACCCTTTCCACCGAAATTCAAGCCACAGTCAATGGTATTGTTTGATGGAAAGGATTCTCCTAGTCAGTATTTCAATTACTTTGATATTATGACTGTATATTTGCAAAAAAATGATGCTCTTCTCACTCGAGTATTCATTGGATGCTTGACGGGTTCAACTTACGACTGGTATCGTAGTTTACCCGACAATTGCATTTCGTCTTTTGACAAATTTAAGGCAATATTTCTCTCCCGTTTCTATGAAGGGGGTATGGACATGAACACGTCCTCCTTAATAGAAATCAAGCAAAAGGAGAAAGAAGATACTCGGACGTTCATTGAACGTTTCCGACAGGCGACTCTAAAGATGCCCCCTGGTATGCCAGATTCAGCGCTGATTGATACATGCAAGATGAATCTGCGACCATCCATCGCTGTCTTCACGAGTTCCCAATTTACAGATTGTGTTTCGTTTATCATAGCAGCAGTTTCTGCCGAGACCAATGGTAGGTTGGCTCGTGAGCATGGAATGATTTTCGCCTCTGAGGATAAAGAAAAGACAAATAATCCTGGTAATAATTCTGGCAATCGTAATATGAAAGGAAAAGACACTCTTATGGTCAATCTTTCCTAGAATAAAACGACGCTGAATAATCAGGAATCTTCTAGGCCAAAAGAAGAATACTCTTTTGACGAAAGTGATATCCCAGGGATATTCCAATGTCTGGTGAAGAGTGGCAAACTCCAGATTCGGAGCCAAAGAGGCCTAATGAGGTGAATCTGATCGACAATCCCAAATATTGTATCTATCATAGATACATTAATCATCCTACCAGTACTTGCTATGTTTTGAAAAAGAAAATCCAAGAGCTGATAAATGGTGGTGCTATTGCTTTAACCAATGATGACCATACGGTTACAACTAATATGGTTTCTCTTCAATTTGGAGATTTTTCTCCACAACAAGTACCAGATGGAATTGTCCCAATTCTGAAGACGACGATGAAGATTGTGAATATTCCACCTGCCAGGGAGGAAAATGAAGGATTATTGCCCCTTACATTAAAGAATGGTGAAATTATGTGGGTACATCTTGACAGTACCTGAAATGGAAGATGAAGGTAAAACTTCAAAATCCAAGAAAGGTAAGAAAGTCAAAACATGCAACATGATTTCTCATGTTATTCCAGATCCTGATGATTTGGATCATCTATGGGATGACATTCCTTTGGAAAATAGACTGAGAGGATTGAACATATGTCCTCCAAGTTTGGCTCCTCCTGCCAAGCTCAAGCTTATTCATCAGCAGTGGCTAGCCACGAATATTATTCCCTTATATCGGGCACAACAAGTCTTCGCTGCTTATGAAAAAGCTCCTACAGGGATTTTTTCTCGAATCCCGAATCCTTCTCCTCCCGTAGCTACGGAGACGTCTATTCTTCATTCTCCTGTAGTTACAGAGATCTCTTCTTCTTCCTCTATGGAACCACCTGTTGAAAGTCCACTGCCTACTCACTTGTACAGTCAGCAATCTGTCCTTCTCATGAAGAAGATGGGTTATGACTTTCAAAAGGCATAAGGTTTGAATTATGATAAAGGAATACGACTTCCTTTACAAATTCAAAGTCAAAAATCCACCGTTGGATTTGGTTCTGAGGTTCCTCATAACAATCCTCACAAGAAGAAGACTAAGGAAAGGAAGATTAAATCATGCAATATGGTACTTTCTTCTTCTGATTCTGAAGAAGAAACTTTTGCTGGTACAAGATCTGGAAAAGAGTACCACAAAGATTACGAGGGATCCTCCAAAGAAGTTGAGAATGTTGAAACACCATCAACTCAACCGTCTCTTGCTCCTGCTGTGGTTGAAAAGGGAAAACAAAAAGCGGTACGCTTCGACATCCCGTTGAAGTCTACTTCCAGTCAGGGGGTAGTGATGAAACCCTATAAATTTGATATTCTAGCCCAGTTAGCTAATACTCCGGCTAGATTATCTATCTTCGAGTTGCTTCGCCTTTCTAAAGAAAGTCGTAAAACTTTGAGTGAAGCTTTGCTGCAAGCTGACTCTTGCTTAGCTCAACTCAAGACTCCTGACAATATACCAGTGTCATGCCCACAATGTCATAGTGTGATGGAAGCAATTCCCAACATCACCTTTACACAAGAAGATATGCTGTTGAAGAATAACAAGCATGACAGGCCTTTGTGCTACACTGGGTATATTGAATCCATTGAAGTTGATAGAATTTACATTGATCCTGGGTCTTCCATTAGCATAATTCTTCAAAGTATGCTAAGACCATTGAGGATTCCTACTAGTGATCTGACTTACACTAGTACCACAATAGTTGGTTTCAACTCTGAAAAGAGCAAACCACTGGGGAAAATTTGTCTGAAGATTCAGATTGGTGATCTTCGAACTATGACAACATTTTATGTTATCAACTCAGACGTATCCTACAATATTCTTCTGGGAAGACCATGGATTCATGAACACAATATCGTGCCTTCAACTCTCCACCAATGCTTCAAGTATGTGGATTTCTAAGGGGTTGTAAAGACTGAGTTTGCTGATATTAATCCTTTCAAGGGTGTTGAAGCCTATTTTTCTGATTCAAGGCTCTACAAATAAGAGCATGTGAATGAAATATCAGACATGGCTGAAGATCAATCATCTGATGAAGACCCGTCTATTAACGAAGATCCGCCAGAAGAGCAACCTTTGAATATCAAAGTCAAAGGGCGAATCCAACCCCAATCTGTCAACAAACAACCTTTGATGATCAAGGTTAAAGGAAAAACTCAAGCTTCATATGAGGAATCAGTGAGTGTTCCTGCTAAAAGCCAAGTTCAACCTCTTGTGATCAAGGTCAAAGGACGTACTTTTCGTACGAATGATTCAGAACCTCCATTGATTGTCAATCTTGGCAAATCTACGCAGAAGACGGATGATAGTCCACTAATGATTAATCCGAAGCGTAGCAGTCAAATTATAAATGATGTAAATATTGATCATTATGTACTTTTTGATATCAATAAAGATTTCCTTTTCGAGTATATGGCTGTCAAGTTTATTGAAAGAATGACTTTATCTTCTGATAATCAAAGTCATCAATATAAAGACGACATAGACACAGAGGAAACCTTATACATTGACAATAAGGAAAAATTTTTTCCTCCTCATGTCGATGTTGGACCTTATGCTCGAAGGTTCCTAACATCTTCTCCCTATCTTCTTCTCGTAGTCGCTTCATCGCAAGCTTGTGTAACTTATAAACGTCACAAAGAATCTTATTTCGTGGTTCCGTCTGATAAGAAAAATAAGCGCCAAATTGTGTTTGGCCTGGCTAGAAATATCCCTGTTGCTCAGACAGATGATCTGAAAGATAAAGATAAAAGAAGAATCCGAATTGACAGATATAGTCAACAATCTATCAAGATTATCCAGAACATGGGATATGATTTGAAGACTATGCAAGGTCTCAATCAAGGCAAAGGTAGACGACTACCATTATGTGGTGATCCGTTTTACCAGAAGACTCGTCATGGATTGGGATATGATCCGTCCCATATGTTTAATGACGATATTCAAGAAGAATTCTCTTCTAGTTCTTCACAATCATCAGATTCAGAAGAAATCTATTTTATCGAATCTGATACATCTCACTCTTCTTATGCTAGAGGAGGTTATTATGATGAATTTGAGCAAATATTTTCAGCTTATATGGTTCAAATTGATGGTGAATTCGAGCCATTTAAGAATAATCCTTGGGTCATACATGAATATTGGCATATATCCTCAATGAAATCTGTCTTCTTAATCCCCAGCTACCAAGGTTTGGTTAAGCTGATTACTCATCTCTTCGGAGAGAAATTTTAATCTTCTATTTGTTGATTAAAAAGTTGGATCTCTTATTTATCATGTCCATATTACCTCTGGATAAATATTAAATCTACTTGCTTGTATTTCCTGTCTATCATGTCCATTTGATCTCTGCATAGACGTTAATCTACTCTTCTTAGAGTTCTTATATGCTGTCATGTCCATATTATCTCTGATAGTATTGTATACTCTAAAACAGAAGATAAGATTTCATTATCTATCATGTCCATATTACCTCTGGATAGATACAAAGTGTTGAGTTTAAAAGACTTATCATGTTCATATAACCTCTGATAAGTATTTTCTATCTCATACCTATTGTTTATTTTTAAATGATAGGAACACAAAATAAATATTTCATTCATTTCTTGTGAAAACATTACAAAAATGGATGAGATAAAAGATGACAAGAAATTCTTTTAAGGTGGAGCAGAAACATCTTAAAGCAACTTCTGTAGTTCTTCTAGTCGCTTGTCACGAAAACTCATAACTTTCTTAGTAGCTTCAGCACGTCGAGCTTCAGGTGTGCAAATACGAGAAAGTCCAACGAAGCTGATTATCAGATTGTCCTTGGCTTCATCAAGGGTTCTGATAGTTGATTCCGCGCCGAAAGGCTTGTTCTTATAAAATGGAGCTTTGGGTGAGGTACAGATTTCGAGCGTCGACCATCTTTTTCCTTTCAGCCTTCAAGCGAGCTAACTCAGCCTCGACTTCGTAGATTTTATCATTTTTATTCTGAATATCTATGTTCAAAGCATCATAAGCTACTCTGTGACCATGCAGTGCGGGCTTTATTCCAGCCAAAAAGGCTTTCTCTTTGGCAACCTTCAGACTATGTTCATGGAGAGCTTTATTATATATGGTCTCCCGAACAAGATAATCAGCCGTTAAGGCATCATATTCCTCCTGGATTAGATTTTCAACAGTCTCACTTGATAGCTTAAGATATTCTCTGATCGGCTGTTCATGGTCTTCCACAATTTTCTCCAATGCTGCAGCTCTCTCAGCATCATTAAACATAGCAACGTTCTTGATGGTCAGAACCATTGCCGCCTTCAAAATCTCATAACTAAGGCCCTTATTCAGGACCATTTTTATTAGGGTTGCCAGAGTTTTGTAAAAGGTTTCAGTATGAATCTCAACTAGGAGATTCATTTCTATACTGGAGCTTGGTGTGGCAGCAATATCTAATAGATCTCTTCTTTGGAGATCGGAAGCAGATGTTGTTGATGCGGCAGCAGGATAAGATGAAGTAGTTGTTGTTACTGCTGTCATAGCTAATTGGTTCCCAAGAGCTTCAGGAGCAATATCTTCAATATTCGTTACTCCAGCCATTTCTGAGGTTCTGGTGGCGGTAATATTGGTGGATGTAGTGACAATTGCGGGAGCTGGTTCAGGTTCTGGCACTTGCTTATCAGAAACTGATACTGGATCAGTAGCAACAGTAGAAGATGTTATTACAACTTCCTCAGTTTCAGTTGGTGACTCAAGTATGCTTTCAGCATCTTCTTCAATTGTTTGCTCCGCAGGATTCGCCACTGCTTCAGTTGTAGTGAAATGTTCTACAGCTGATTCTTTATTCAAATCTGGTTCTCCTCTAGCAGCTCCATCATTACCTACAGTGAGGTCTACTGTAGTATCTTCTTTGTGCTGGTCCTCAGCAAGAGAGGACATTTCAGGTTGTGCTTGTTGTATCTCTAATGATGGAGGATGTCCTTCTTGAGGCTCCATCTCGGGTTGTTGTACTCCCTCCTCATCAGCATCTTCTTCTTCTGAAGAAGAAGTTTCTTCCTCATATTCCTCATTTTCTTTATAGATATCTTCTTCCTGAGGAGGAGGAGCCACAGGCTTTGGTGTAATGATGATATCTACAAAATAAGTTAATATACAAAATCATGGTACATAATTCTGTATAGGTTTTGTATGATACCTGGAATATGTGTGTTTTGTTCAAGATATGAATCATAATCGCCATCCCAGTCATCATCATCAAAGTCGAGAGCCGGCTCATCTGATGGAATACGGTCTCGTTAAGCAGTAGATACAGCAGTAGCATCTCCCGTAACTTGTGCTTTGGTTGGTAAAGATAAATGGAGCGAAGAGCTAAGGCGCCCAGGAGACAAAAGTGTTACAGCTTGTGGTGCTACTATTGGTGGAAGGGCTGAAGGTCCTTCTCCTGGATGGATTGAAGAAGAACCAACAAGATGATCCTCTTCAACCAAGGTGTCATCTTCTAGAGTGAGGGCTCTTGGTTTGGAAGGCCCTTTAGTGGTAGACTTTTTCTTCTTTTTCGAAGTTTTCTCTGGAAATGTGACAGCTGCACTTTGTTTTCTCTTTCGGCCTTTGCCAATGATGATAGGTTCTGCAGTTGGTTCCCCAACTCCTGTAGGGATAACTTCCAGATATGGATCTGGAATGCCAGTATCGTCAGGGATGTCTGCTGGCACCCTGACCGGTTCCTCAATATTTTCTTCTTTAGGCTACCTTAGACTACCTCTCATATTGTAGCCGTGGGCAAAAGAACGAATTGAAGCATAAAAGTGAGCATACGTATGAAGTATACATAGCTCTGTAGTACTGGTGGCGGTTGAGACTCTAAACTTGGCACCAGTACGAGCAGTATTGAAAGATCTCCAACCCCTAGCACCGTCGAGTAATTTCCCATAGTGACGAAAGTTAGTAGAGGGGTTACCAACATGAAGTTGGTCGTATCCAAATTGGCGAGCGAACCTACTGGGTAGATATGGTTCAAACGCACAATTATCTTCATTTCTGTACATTAGATGAGAAGGTCTGATGCACTGAAGCCATCTGAAAACTGATGATGGCAATGCAGCTCTTCCTTCGACTTCATCTTCAAACTGAATGCCAAAGCAATCTGCTGGAACTTGTGGCCGAGTGCAGAAGAAGTTCCAACCATAAGAAAAGTTCAGAACTGCCCGGGTATCCGCCACAGTCGTAGCGGTCCATGTAGCTTTGCTAATTTTTTGGAGGAAGACCTCCTCATTATCTCCCGGGCCTGGTGGCAACAGATTGCAATTGTGGTACAATAACCAGCCCATCAAATAAGTATAGGGCATTTCTACCCTGGGAAAAACGTTCCGATGAGGAGCATTGTTGATTAATTCTTCACCGAAAGTCCTTAAACCTGTATTTATACGGCACACCATGGCCGATAGCAGATTGATTCTGACTTTAAAAACCAAGCGTACTGCTGGCCATAGTACGCTGCGGTGGATTCTGTCAACAGTCCCAGTACCCGGCACGACCCATCTTCTCAGCCATAAAGAAAGGAAGCCGGCCAACAAAGCTCTCCTAGAGATTTTCTGATTGCCGTATCTAAGGAAGCTCAAGGCTTCAGTTCCGGCAGAGAATTCCCCAGTCTTTGTAGACAGATATTTATTCGGGAATTTGTAGGCAATCATCATATCCCGAATTTTGTTAGAGGGAATTGTCGAATCTATATTGATTACCGGAGCTTTGTTTTCCTGAAACCTTTCTTTGTCATCTTTGGATATCTTATCCTTATGGAAGAAGAGATAAGTCGTCCACTTGTTGATATATGCTAAATGAGATGTACTTTCATGCATTATAGTACAAATCAGATAGTGACACATCAATTCCTCATATACCTCAATCAACTGAGGGTTAGTCTCTCTGATTTCAGCCAGTTCCCTGTTGGAGGAAACGTATTCCTCATATGGGGCTTCCCCCATTGGCAGCTTTGAGATAAACTGCATCTCATGAAGGGCAAGGCCCATTTCGCCTTTCGGGGTTGCAAAAGTTCCAGTTGAACTTATATATATCTTCATTAAAGCCATGAATAGGTTTTCGTTCGGAGGAATACCCTGACTGGTGGAAGCTATCGCTTCATACAAGCCAATATCTTTCAGCTTTGTCTCAAAGTTCTTCATCATCCAAATACTTATCTGGATCCAGTTTTGGTTAAATGGAGTCAACCATCCCGGCAGCCTAGGGTTTGTTTGGGGATATAATACAGCAGCCCTCATAAATTTGTTGACAAATATTTGGGTTTGTACTGGTTGAATTAAACCCGAGTCTTCACTAGGATTAGCTCCTGGCATGAGGCCAAAAATAGAAGTGACACCACCATTGGGAACACTAGCAAAATACCCCATATCATTAGCATGCTCCCTCTTAAAAACAATTCTACCTGGTCTTCCATGACTGTTAGGAGTCAAATTCCACAGCATTTGTCGATGGTGGGTAGCATGGAAAAATGCTGACAAAGGATAATCTCTGTCCATATCCGGGAGATACATGGCTCAATCCCCAAATATGAATACCCAAGACTCCTTCTTGGGGTGTGTCTGGGACTTACAGTCAATTGCGTCCCCAAACAAGAAGGCCGGTTTTGCAAATTGTTGTGCATCTAGTGAAGTCAACAAATCTCCATTCATCATGGATAGCAACATCCTATCCCCTTGGGCTGCTATCAATTGTGCTCTCTCTATAGGATAATCGGGGTTTGACAGAGGAAATGCTACGTGAGACAGATTCTCCAGATAATTCGAACCCACCATGCCAACTGACGAGCCAAAGACTTCTGCAAGAGGGTGAATTTGTAAGTCCACTGCAAAAAGAAAAAGAAATCAAGTTAGAGAAAATCTAATTTGATGTCATTTATGCAGATAAATGGATCTCAAAAGTAAAAAGTTTTCTAAAAAAGTCTTTTGTTTTTACACAAAGTCTTTTTCATTTTTTTGGAGATTTACGCTGGCACATTAGATGTGGGCGTATTTCAGTTTTACGCTGACACGTTAGATGTGGGCGTATTTCAGTTTTTACGCTGGCACATTAGATGTGGGCGTATTTCAGTTTTACTCTGACACATATAAACGTGGGCGTATTTTTGAGCTTTACGCTAACACGTATAACGTGGGCGTATTTTGATTATCTCAGTTTCTACGCTAACACGTATAACGTGGGCGTAAAACAAAAGATCTTTTTCTTCTCCGATAAAGTTCTACGGCTATAAGGGAGTGCTTTACCCCTCATAGGCGGAGCTACGGCTGGGTTGGGTTGTCGGTGTGGTGCTGACGATCGAACGGGGGTTTTCACATGTTTTGCCGATGATGAATCAATGGCTTTCTTTCCTTTACTACTGCCGGCGGCGGACTTCTTCGGGGCCATCGAATGGAATGCAAGAGGAAGAAGAGAGTTCAAGAAGAATCAGGATTATGGGAGTAAGGAAACAAATTAAAGTTCTTTCTCTCCCCGAAAACCCTATTTATAGGGAATTTTCAAATTGGTTCAAATTCCAGATTTTACGCCGACTGTTCGATATCCCCACTTTTACGCGGATGACTGTTGCATATCCCGAATTTTACGCTGACTGGTCAAATCCTGACTTTTACGCTTCTGTTCAAAGTGTTTCAAATTTTAAAGATATTTGAAAACTTTGAAGGGGGTCTTGTAGGAGCGTAAAAAGTGCTTCATGGAAAGAGTCAAAGAGATAGAAGCATTCCACTCAACATGATCTATTTTTACGCCTAAGACAGGCTAATCACTTTACGCCAGGGTCAAGCCAATGGTTTTACGCCTAAGACAGGCTAGCCTCTTTTACGCTGGACAAAGCTGTCAAGTCTTGCATTTAATGCAAAGTCTGACATGAAGATTTAATGATGGCATGCATCACAGAATTCGAAGGGATTTGTTTTACACAGAGACCAATGATGTCGTTTAGTATGTGGACTGAGCTATTTTTACGCTCACAATATGGCTTCTTTTACGCACAGAGACTATACGAGTTTTTACGCTCAAAAGTTGACGTGTGCATAAAGTTTATTTGGGCTACTTTTGCGCTCAAGGTTATTTAACAACCACTTTACGCAGGAAGTTCATGTCATGGCTATTTTACGCCTAGTCTACTACTTTACACTCAGAGTATTTTGGGTTATTTTTTACGCCCTATTCTTCTTCATCAATTTAGAACGTGGTTTGCCTACATGGCTTTCATGCCACACATCTCGAAGAACGTGTGTACGTGTATCCTATTCTTACTGAAATGATGGGACACGTGTCAACGTATGCAGAGGATGACTTCAGTCATGGGTGATAATTGTTAGCGTAAAGACGGAACTTTTGCTAAGTTTTTACGCACAAGATCCCAAGTCTACAAATAGACTTATTTTTCTCAGATAGAGAGACAGAAGGAGAGAGGAGAGAATACATAGAGATCAGAGCCCAGAGACTTTGATTTTTCGGAGCATTCTTCTTCAACTTTTCTTCCAGAACAGAGTGAAGCAAAGCAGAAAAGCATTCGGCCTCGCCATCAGTGCCCAAGTGCGTCGATACCTTTCTTAGTTCTTCCAACTGTTCATCTTAGCAGTGATCTTCATCATCATCGTACGGTCCAAGGAACAAAGTGATCATTTACAGATCAGACTTCCACAGCAATACTTCCCAGAATCAAATTTGTACTTCTTGTACTTTTTCTCGTTTTATTTTCAAAATCCGATTTCCAGGCATTTTGTTAAGTGAAACACGGTATACTGGCGGTATGCCGATCAAGGAGAAAATCTATAAGTTAGGAAATTTTTTAAAGCATTACGAAAACAAGAAAATACAAAATGTACTACAAAATACGTATCCGTATATAAATACTGATACTGTGAGATGAGTCTCACAGGTTCTATGGACTTAAATGATCTTAAATACATTCAAGGCCTGTACGAGTCATATCGGACTTGATTCATGGCTTTGGGTCCCGTATCTGGACTCCGGTTCAATTTCGTATACGTGGATAAAATATTAAATATTAAATTATTTATTTTCAAGAAATTGTAACTTGCTGTATTTGAATTTTTATATATAATTTAAATGCTGTAAAAATCTAGAAAAAATTGTATTTAAATACTATGTTAATTTATCTAATTTAATACAATTTTTCTAGAATTTATTTAGTACTTTTGACATTTTATAAAAATAGGAAACCAGAACTCATTTTCAGGGTATTTATGTTTACTGATTTTTAATAAATATCTAAGAGGGTTTTTAAATTCCAAAAAAAATAGTATAAATTTCTATAATTAACAAGGATCATTGTGGTACTTTATTTTATGTATATTTGAGCTTTTTGCCTATCTTAATAATTATTGGAACACAGTGTACAGTCTGATTTATTTATTGAATAGTTACGACTTGCGATGTATTGTGTGATTTTGGAATATTTTAGTAGTGGACCTCACTCTACCATAGTGTAAAGGCCCTAGAAAGTTGGTTTAGGTATTGTATCACCCCACATTTGCCTCCTATGCTAAAGTTATCATTTGGCTAGGTGTCCAGTCAGAAAGTCGTGTCGTACCACTAGTGTCCTAGTATTTAGCTTAGTATAAAAAACTAAGTTTATGTATCATTTTTACAGTGACGAGACACCGGATATCTATAGCTTCACCTACATACCATTGCTTTGCACAAGGCAAGTACCTCTATAAACTTTATTTACTGTATATAATGAATTGTGTATAAACCATGTTAATACTGATACCTAAACTGCAAGTCATGTCTCTCAATGTTTCACATGCTTTATACTGCTCTCAGTATCCACCATGTTTTATACTGTTCTCGTATCTCTAACATGTTATAGCTTGGGTTATGGAGAAACTGATAGTTGAGTACGTGATCATGCCCCCTCTACTGTACCGAACATGGTCGCATTTTATATGCATACCTTGTCGTAGGCCATTATCCCGCATTTCTGTACGGATGTACACCTATGCTTGTACACTTGTACGTATGTACATTTTATTTACATGTGCCACAATACATTGTACACCTATTGACGATCACGTACCTGCTACAGTTTTAAACATTACATATACATCTGTCTCTATGACATATGTATCCTTGCCATGATAGATTGTGATATGCCATGATTCCTGTTTATTACACTTCAGTTCATTTCATGCTTCGTATATTTAGTTTGTTAGAATCAGTACTTGCTCCCGTCATGACAGGATAACGTTGTAGGTATACTTATCGAGCAGGAGTTGCTATGTGATTCCTATTATGGGGTTGCCATCGAGGATCAGACTTTACCTTACGAGGATGCCTGCGGGGAAACTCGTCTAGTTTGTTTAGTTGCTCGGGACTTTTGAGAGCAGTCATGTTTTAGACTATGTATTTTGATACTGGATATGTATCCAGTTTTATGTCTTGGCTATGTATTTGGAACATATTTATATACGAGATGATTTTATGTTTGGGATATATTCTAACTCAATATGACATATAGAACTGTTAGCACACTTTAATCATATATTGTTTGTCGTTAAGAACAGCTTACTACGCTTTATCTCAAGCGTAGGCTGGACATGACTCGACCCGGCCCAACAATTTGGATAGCGGATCGTATATATATATATATATATATATATATATATATATATATATATATATATATATATATATATATATATATATATAAGACTATGAAACAAGGGGTGCAGGTAACCGAAAAAATCTCACCTCCCAATGATATAGATAATCAAGCTAGTTGTATAATTTCTAACATTTTTATTCAGGATTTCGGGTGTGGCATTCCGCAGAATCCATCCTGGACATAAGACATGCGAGACTAGACAAGACAAGCAAGAGCGTGCACTATAACAAGACATGACAATATCAAGACAAGCATCAAGATTGGTGTGCGCTACGACGAGCCACTAAGGTAACTGGACATGTACTGGAATCAAGAGTGCACCATGACAGGTCGCTATCTAGTGAGCTAGGAAAGGACATGTATTGGAATCAAGAGTGCACCATGACATGTCACTATCAAGTAAGTATTAAACATGGCATAGACTGTAAAGTATAATAAATCTGGGAGGGCATAGCAATACATAGTATAGAAGAACATATGAACATAAGTTAGTGTCAAGGGTATATAGGGTGTACAATCATTCTCTCAGTATACAAGGTCACCTAATCATGTTAAGAATTCATTACACTCGAAGAAAATCTCAAAAAGGGACAGAAACGGACAAAAATAGTAAAAGGAGAAAGCCCAAACAGCCAAATTTGGTATACCGGCGGTATACTACGGTATACCGGCAATATACTGCGGCATATCGGCGGTATTCCGACCAAAGACAAAAAGTTTCTGGACAGAAAATCGGTATACCGTCGGTATACTTCAGAATTCCGATTATCTAGGTAGCAATAAAATTCCAAATTTTGCTAAAACTTGTTTCGGTCATAAAATTATTATTTTAAATCAAAATTTAGATTAAGTCAAAATCGTATAGAAATTACAACGTGAAAGTATTAGTTTTCATAAATTAAAATATTTAATAAATCAATACCTCAAAATACTCCAAAAATAGGTTCTCGGGATACCGAAACGGGTTTCGATTCCCACTAAACTCAAAATCAATGCATACAAGATAGGTGAGGGCCTCATATATGCATATGTGACCAAGATCCATGATGGTAACCCCAGTATCACTCTCGATACCGCGTTTTCTACTAAGTCGATGTTGGATTTTAACAGAAAATTAAGACCTAGTTCTAACCAAATTTAGAAACATGCATATAGACGAGAATCACAAGGAAAAAAATTTAACAAAATGAGTTTAGGACAATTCTAAGCATTTAATACCAAGGAAAACAAAAATGACAATAAAATAATATAGATCAAGAATTTGGCAAGATGTACTTGCCTAGGTTAAGCTCCAAGCCTAATCTTCTACTCCACCACCAAGAGGGGTACGAAATCACACTCTAGGCCTCAAGGCCAAGCTTTCCTATGCTCTTGAGGAAGATGAATGAAAGTGAAGAGGGAAGGAAGAAAGAGTGAAAAGAAGAAGGAGAGAGAAAGTAGAAGGGTATATATAGAAGGGAAAATTAATCTTAATCGTTGGATGGTGATCCATGTCAAAATCTAAGTCAATCGCGGCCATCCAAACAAAACCAAATATCCAATGGGTAATAGGGTGCATCTACACTATTCACCAAAATATCTAAAATACTATTCATCAAAATATATAAAACACTATTCACGAAAATATCAGAAATACTATTCACAAAAATATCTAAAATGTGAAAAATCTGTCCGGGCGGTATGTCGTCGGTATACACCGGTATACTGGCGGTATGCTGATCAAGGAGAAAACCTACAGTTTTACAAAAAAATTAAAGCGTTCCGAAAACCAAAAAAATATGAAATATACTGTAAAATATGTATCCGTATATAAATATCGATACTGTGAGACGAGTCTCACAGACTGTAAATTCAAATACATATATATGGCCAAATTTGCGCGAATGGGTAGTTATGGTATTATCAAAATGGCAATTTTGTAAATACAGAGCATCTAAAGGAAATCTTGGAATATTTAACGTGAAAATACATAATTTTGGGTATTTACAGGGTAGGTTTTTTATAAACACTCACCCCGAAAGTGGGTGTTTCAGCAATTTTTATTTTTTTAAGAAGTAGAAGTAAATTGTATTCAGGTCCCTTCAAGAGGTTACAAATTCAGTCCAAAAGCTTACATCCAAGGATGGAACCAGAAAAAAAAATTTATGGAGGGCTAAGAACATGGATGAAAAAAAATCATGTGATAAATGAAAAATCTACAAAATAAACCTAGAACAACAACACCTACAGGATTTGAACCCTGGACCTTCCACACAAACAGTCTATCACTCAACCACCTGAGCTAAAACTTACACATGTTAGTATTATGGTAGCTCCTCGTATTTATTTTCGAAGCCCGGGACAGCCCACCTTATGCTCCGCCAATGCTTATAACCAGTCCAGTCGAAGGCCTATATATACAATTTATATGTCCAAAAACTACATCTCGGTCCGAAGCCGAACGCCTCACGCAGCCGCATCGCACCAGCTCATATATATATATATATATATATATATATATATATATATATATATATATATATATATATTGTTGGTCCGAAGACAAATCTAAGAATGGAGGGATCCAGAAATGGCGTAGAGTATAACAGCGAGACACGAAGTCTACCACTCTAGCCAACAACATTAGAGAGAGGCGTAGAATGTAACGACGAAACACGAAGTCTGCACTCTAGCCAACTCAATAAAAGCACTAAATGATGGTTACAAACTGACTGAAAGAAAATGCCAAAATACATCAAAGAGGAAAATGGTGTTCTTCTGTTTACGTTCGCAGATACTACAATGAGAAGAACACGAAAACACAAAAGAAAACACAAAAGAAATTTTCTTGCTGGGGTAAACAGGTCACCGGTGCTCAAAACAAGATTCGTCCAATATGCGATCTGCCCCCATGAACTAGCAAGTTCAAGTATGAACTTCTGGAACGCTCTTCGGCACCTTCAGAAAGACTTTGGAACTCATTCGGACAAGGAAAACTCCTGGCGCAAGGACTTGGGAGAAGTTGTTGCCTGGCATATGGAACTTCTGGAGTAGGATGAAGTGGGGTGAAAGCACACCAATTTCTTTCTCTTTCTTTCAACCACGGGACGTCTGGTGCAGGGGGTGCTCTATTTATAGAGCAGATTGCACCCGTGCGCCTATGGGAATGCCCATCGGCGCTTGGGCGCAGCTGCCAACCACATCCCACGAAATTCGATTCCGTGCGCTGACCGAGCAGCGTACAACACGGCTCACTTTGACAGTGCCGCCCATGCCGCACCTTGACCGCAGGATCCGCTCGCACGCTCCTCACGCACATATACCGCAGCGCACCGCACGCTACAGCAGAAATACCGCTCCGTGTTGCACGCTGACAGCGTCGTGCACCACGAACGGCGTAGGGCCACTACAACGTAGGACCGCTACGCCGTTGGGCCACTACGGCGTAGGACCGCTACGACGTAGGACCACTACTGCGTAGGGCTATAACGGTGTTGGACTACAAAGGCACATGGCCATAAATTAAGGCGCATGGCCACCAATGCGCCAGACGCATAGCGCATGTGCGTGCTCCCGAGCTAGCATTCGTGCAAGCCCCCGAGCCCAAGTCCGAGTCCGAGTCGCTAAGCCCCTATAGGGCTTAGCTCCTATGGATTCCCAAAGTGAGTGTCAAAACAAAGGATTTATTCTTTGTGATTTAAAATTACCTCTCTAGAAAAATCAACCCACATGGGCCACCTCACTCCATGTGCATACTCCAACACAAACCCACATGGGCCACCTCACTCCATGTGCATACTCCAACACAAGTATAGCTATATATTGAGATATACACCATGACGGTTTTCCAACGTGAGAATAAAGTTCTAAAGCTATATGTGAAACCCAGTTTTAGGATGTGTGATTTATTATTATTATTATATAATATTATTACTATTTATTATTATTATTATGGGTTCGAAATTATTTTCAAAATAAATAATAACTGGAATTTTGTTTGTGAGACCCGAGCCCGAACCCAACTGGAATTTTAAATTAATATTTTTTTTAAATATACGCAAAAGCATTTATTTTGGGCTTAAACTTAAAACTACCCAAACCCAGAACCCGCACCCGCAACCCGACCCGGCCTTTTTCCCCTCCTAGAGACTCAATCCCCACATAGGAATTGTCACGACCCGCTCCCGGATAACCGAGTACGAGTTCGTGTCCAAGCCCAGCCTACGTCGCGGTATCGGCGGTAGAACGCTGTCTAGTACACACAATAACATCCTCCACAGATACAATAGAACACAATTACAAATCATACTCAGCAGCGACACAAACCAAGGAGAATAAGAGTACGATAGATAATGAAATAATAATATCCAAATCCAATGACAAAGAGACTGAAATCCAGAACAGTAAAATATCGTCCATACATGAACAAATCTGATCCATCTAAGAAATAAACTAAGACATGCATAAATGTAAATCTAGATCCCTCCAGAGATCATCCATGGCTCCTGAGTCTCGGTACCAACAAAGTCAGCACTACCCACTGCTGGTCCATAACATGAAGTGCTAGAGATACTCTCCCTCACCTACAACAACGATCCAATCAGGAAAGGAGTAGAGTAAAACCATATTGCAATTAATGTTGTTAGTCCAAAATAAGTTAGAACAAGCGAGAAACCAGGAAGGTAAAGAATATAAAAAGAACTAGCAAGACAAGAACTAACAGGATATGAAGTGGCAAAAGTAAACTGGCAAGACATGATCTAACAAGATATAAACTGGCAAGATGTAAACTAGCAGGATATGAACTGACAAGATAATGAACTAGATAAAGAAAAATAGAATCCAATACGTGTATGAAATACCTTCAAATACGTGAACGGTTGGGCTAATACGGCACATCATACGATGGCTATCATTCAGTAAATGGTACGGCTAACTCATACGTGTGTATGACTTAGCTATCATTCGGTAACGGTAATTGGGTTTGTTCACATATTTACCGAGTATTTCCCCTCCCGACTCTCTAACAATCAAAAACGGTCAATGATACGCTAAGAAGAATACGATAACTATAGTGTCACAATCGTGTCTCAATGGAATATCAAGTAATGACTCAACGGGATATCAAACAAGAAAAGCTATAGAGTAAACGTTATAATGAACTATAACATAAATGCAATACTGTACTTGCCTGAATCCTTGCACAAATCGTAGCCACAAGTCGAGGATGAGGGACATGCCGATCTCGAGCTGTCAACCTATAACATACATCGCACCACGAACAGTGTACGAAAACCACAAATCAATTCTAATATTCTAGTTCTAAATAGTGGCTAGTTGGGTTACTAATCTAATAATAATTAATTCTATAATAATTCACTTAAAAACCTAATTTAACCTAATAATAATCTGAATATAATCTAAATATGCAAGTTTGGCTATCAAAAATCGTGTTTCTCAATTTCGGAAACCATGGCACACAAATCGAGACGTGCCATTGACTTTTTAGTCAAACGCTATGAACTCTAGATTTCGAAAGTACACCTTGGTAGATTTCAGCCCCACGAGTGTGCTAGAATCGACCGTGCCTCAAAATCATATTTTGGTCAAAAGATATTACCGTTATGGCTAATCGTGACCAAAACGGGGATCAACCGATCAGTTCTGAGTTCAACAGAAAAATTAAAACACTAAATGAACGAAATAATTTTTGGAAAAAATATATGTCGTAGAGCTCTGTGTTAGCTTTCAGAAACTTCAAACAGTTCGTGATTTTGATTTCTGGTTCTCCCGAAATCTCGAAAACACTTAAACGTGTCAAGTTTCTGACAACCGACACTCTACGAATTTTCCAGAAATTTAGGTTCAGAAATTACGAAAATAAATTACATATTTAGAGAGATTACCTCAATACAAATCCAATAAAAAAATGGCACGCTAAAAGGAAGTCGAGGTTGGCGGAAATTATCTCGGGAAGTCGGGGAATCGTCGGGATCAAACTCCACAAAGTCGGCTGATAAAATAATTCGGGTTTCTCGAAAACCGAAAATATAATATATATATATATATATATATATATATATATAAGCAGCGGCTGGGTCGCTTTAGCGGCTCAGCTCCTGCCACATGGCGCAATCTGCTCAATCCCGCTCAATGGGTTGGACGGCTGGATGTCCATGCGGCTTCACCAAGCCGACTAGGATTCGGCTACGAGCCGACTCAGCAAAAAGAATACCCAGTCAGCAGCCACAGCCACTGACAGCTGGGCCCGCCCACTTTCAGCGGGTGGCTGACGGGTGGGCCAGCCTGCGCTGACTGTGCGCTGACTGGATAAATAATTTCAGAAACTAATTTATAAATCAAATTAAACCCAAATAAATTCCTAAAAATTCTAGAAAAATCCTAAAAAATTATAGAAAATATTACTAACCACCTAGAACCTAGATAAAAATAATTTGTCTCAAAATAGTCCCAAATGATCTTATAGTGAATATTAAAGCCTTTAAAAATATATAAACCATAATAAATAAATACTTAAATATTGCCAAAAATTATGGGGAAATTCTAGAAAATATAAAATAGTATAATGAACCCTAGAAAAATATTTGGGGTCAATATTTGCTATTAGGCTACCACAATAAATTCTAGAAGTCCTAGAAAATAGGTTTCCCAATATTTAATAATCAAAATAATTCCAGAAAATTCCTAAAAATTCCTAGAACATTAAATATAAACTATTCAATTAAAAATGAAAAAAAATATCACTAAATTATAATCGGGTGGCGGATGCCACAGGAATTGTTCTCCCTACTTCTCAGCCACATTCTCCACTTCCCTCACTTCTCTCTCCTTCACTCCATCTCCACCACAAATACATCCCCATACGTTTATTCCCCACTCATCCTTAAACACACACCACCAACCGCCACCCCCTCTTCATTCACTCTCCCATTCCTCTCTCTCACCCTCTCATCTCCAGGAGCGAAATCCCTACTCCCATTTCCTTCCGCGCGCGACCCCAACCTCCGGCGGTGCAACCCAGCCGGTCGGCCCCTTTCCGTCCCGCCTTCCTCGAACGCCCAAGCCGCGACCCCGCCGACCTGTCCAGCCTGGTGCCACCCTTCCGCGCGCGTCCCGGCTGCGCCCAATCGGCCGTCTGGCAGCACCCCCGCTCGGCACCTCCGCCGACGTCCGCCCCTCTCCGCGCACCTCCCCGCGCGAGCTCCGACGACCCCAATCGGCCACCCCACACGCCTCGGTGCTGTCCCGAGGCCGCAGCACCTCCCGACCGGCTAGATTCGCCCCCGACGAAACCCCCTTTGTGCTGTCCCGTCGACCAGCATCTCTCCGGCGACCCCGAGTCCCTGTGTCGCTGGCCAGCGCCTTTCCGGCTAGACCCCAAGCCCTATCGGCTCCGCCCCAGCACTGTCCCGAGTTCTGCAGCGCTTTTTCCGAGCCGATCCACTGTCTGCGTGTTCCTTTTTATCTATTTTATCATCTGAGAGCTCTAGCCGAGCAACCCAAGGTATAACTCCTTTTTTCCGTCCCATTTTCGGTAGTCAATGATGAGATTGGTCCCCGATTCCTTCCCGGGAATTCGGTTTTTAGGTGGACGACGTAGTTCGGACTTTCCAAAAATATTATGTGATTTCTTGCTGTGTTTGGTTTGGGTTTTCGAAATTTTGGCATTCCCGATTTTTATTTCGGGTTTTCTGATTCTGCTTCGGAAATGTCTTCTACATATATAATTTCTATATAAATGTGTTTCCCTGGATTTGGGATGTGTGTTGGGCGTTATGGTGCATTTTCCCAGTTTTGAGTTATCCCGAATATAGAGGGAATGCTGCCCAAATTTTTATAAAACTTTAGAAATGAATTTCAAATTGTTTTTCGAAAATTATTTATTTAAATAGATTTTTGGGCGACGACCATACCGGTCCGTGGGCCCTAGCGAAATGCAAACGAAACCGATTTTACCCGTACGTTGAGGCATTAGCAACAAATAGTGACGATTGGACCAAGTCTGAGACTCCTAAGATTTTATTTATTTTATTTTTAGTTTTATTTTTGATATTTAAAATACGGGATATTAGTCAGAGCTAACTAATTTTCTCTTATTTTAATTTATGTAAAGTTTGTAAGGGCATAAGCCCAGATTTCTATTCTGTTAGCTGTGCCCCTGTATTGTGTAGATTATGATTTTTCTTTTATTTTTTGGATGGTTTATCTTTTTCATAAATAGGCGCTTCGTGACAAAATGGCTAGTAAATATTTTTGTATAAATTAAAAAAGGATTTTTCACGACAAATAACTTGAATAAAATATTGGTAATTAACAAAACCCATATTTTTCTTATTTGAAAGAAAAACAGTAGTTTTATATATAATATTACAAAATACAAGTTTTTGCCAAATTAACCGGTAATGACAATTTTTCCAAGTAAAACCAGAAACTGGCTATCCAACTAAATGAGAACCAACTTAGCACGCGTCGTAAACCGTTAGAAGTAGATTATATTAACAAACTTAAAATCTGACTAGGACCTGCTACTAGAGATTGCAACTAGCACACCTAGCTTGATTTCACAATGGTTCTAAGTCAAGTTCTCCAACTGTAGGATCTCGGAGACGAACCTAGCATCTTCCCGGAACCAACACCGTTTCCAGTCATAAACAAAGGCAAGTACATTTTGTGTTAGTTTACAATTATTTAATAATCGTTTTATTGCAAGTTTAAACCACGATGCAACATGGAACTCTTTCTGAGAGCACTGACTGATTGACTGTTGGGTACTGGGGGAGTAGTGTAATAAGTATGACCACATCCAAAATAGTATAATGACTGTATTATCTTACCCCTCATACACACGGGGATAAGCCATATCGTATCAATAGGATACAACTGTACAACCCAAGCCGGTCATATTCATTGCCTATTCACATCATAATGTTTTAACTGCTGGAGAACTGTTTATTTCAAATTGTTTTAAAGTGCATAACTCTACTATTATTTTAATTGTTGGATTATCATAAATTGTACTTTGCTTCCTCCTGACCGGAGATAACATTTTTAGGAGATTTTGAGGATGCTGAGCTGTTATACAACAGCTATTATGACCCGGTTCTGTATCCTGTGGTGTTGCCAGAGTCCCCATTGGAGGACGCAGGACCTTAGGTCGACGAGCCAAACGCTTAGCCAGATTTTTTCTGTTTCCAGTTTTGATGTTTTAGAATTTTGTTAATTTGAATTCAGTGTTCATTTCAGTTCTTTTACTTTCCATTGTATTTATTTAAATGTTAAATAAAGTTTTAAATTCCGGAATATTCAGTTGTGACAAATGTATAGATGTTGTTGTGTTTACCTGCTAATGGAACAGCTTACTGCCGCCGTCTCACAACGGTGCAGGCTGGGCATGATCCGGTTCGACCCAATTATTTGGGATCGGATCGTGACATGTTTTTAGTGGTGGCCCATGCAGGTCGTAACAACAACTTAGGAAAACGTACCTAGAAACAAGTAGAACACTAGAATATTGATTTGTCACAACATAGGTCCGAATTACATACATAAATATTTTTGTTTGATTATAGACTGGTAGGTACCTTGCTTATGTTTGCATCCTAAACCTTCCAGAATATGACCAAGGAAAAGACCACCCCTGCTGGCGATGAGGTGTCATCACCCGAACACACCCCATCTCCTCCAGCACGTCCAGACGCTTCACCGTTGCAGCTGACCGACCGTCCTCATCAATCACCAGCACTCCGTGGCGTTTACGCCATACATCTCAAGCGGCGAACCCTACACCTCCCCGGACTGAGCCGCAGTCCCCTGTGGTAGTTTCCGTACCAGCTGTCCCACCAGTGCCCGTGGATCCCACCGATCTAGTGGGCATGCTACGAGGAGTGCTTGAAGCACAGAGAGCCCAAGCAGAAGCTCATCGTGAACAGACCGCAGCCCAACCTGAAGCCCATCGCGACAGACCGCGATCATGAGAGAAGGCATGGAGAATGCCCATAATGTGGCTATGACTGCCCTCGAGAGAGGAGCAACAACTTCATTGGAGCCACGACCTACCAAGGTAAACATAAATTTAGGAGTTAAGTTATATATCATTAAGGTCGTTCTTTTGATTAGAAACGTATTATTACATGAAGGTCGGAGATATAGAGGGTTTCAAGAAGCAGGGCCCTCGACCTTTCAAAGGGACCGAGGGTATCATCTACGCAGATTAATGGCTAGACAGCATGGAGCGTCTCTTGAGCGTCGCTCGACTCCCAGAGGACCTCAAGACCGAAGCAGTAGGACTCCAGCTGCAAGATGTGGCAAGCATCTGGTATCGGAATGAACCCCGACTCCAGGACAAGCAGCTTGACTGGGACACCTTCAAGAGGCTGTTCCGCAGGAAGTTCTTTCCAACATCAGAGATACGGGAGATGGAAAGACAGTTCCAGGACCTGAAGCAAGGGAACATGACGGTTGGAGAGTCTGCGGCAGAGTTCGGCCGACTTAGCCGCTTTGTCCAGAACTTGGTTGCTGACCCCAAGGACCGTGCTGAAAGATTCAGGTATGGACTAAGGGAAGAGATTCGCACCCCTGTGATCGCAGGCGGCGCCAAGACATCTGAAAAGATTCTGGTACGAGCTCAGGACGTGGAGAAGAGCCAGCCTTCTCGTTCAAAGAGGGAGTATCCTAGAACTAGCAACTTCCAGGGTAACCAGAAGAGGCCCAACAACAACAACAACAACAACAGGCCTTCGCACCATCAGCAGCAGCACCATCAGGCAAGGACCAATGAACGAGCGCCTCATAAGCAGATCCCTGTCTGTGATTTTTGCAAGAGGCCAAGACATCAGTCGAACATATGCAGGAAGAGGCCAGGACACTGCCTAGTCTGTGGGTATGCCACCCACCAAGTGAAGGACTGCCCATCGTCAGTCCACCAGACCGGAGCAACTCAGCAAAGAGCTCCCCTACCCACTCAGCAACAACGGTTCGGACAACACCAGCAGAAGACCGGGCGAGCCTATGTCCTAGCAGCAGAAGAGCAAGAACCAGAGCAGGAACCCACCGTTGTTGTCATCACAGGTTCTATTTTTGTGTTTTCATATCCTGCTCTAGCATTATTTGATTCGGGCGCATCACACAGTTTCATATCATCAAAGTTTATTTCTGCACACCACCTAGATACGGGACTTAGCAAGGTGATTAGTAGAGTTATGACCGGTGGTGGACCCATACCCATCTTCGAGGCTTGTAACTGTTCCATAACTATCTCAGGCCACAAATTCTTAACACCCTTACTTGTGATGCCCTTGTCCAACTATGATGTAGTCCTAGGGATGGACTGGTTAAGTGAGAAGCATGCACTGATAGATTGTCATAGAGGTTGTGTAATCTTCAGCCCACCAGGAGAATCAGAGTTTGAAATCTCTCGAGCTCCGGAAGACATAAAGAGTGTTACCTACTCCTCTATCACCGAAGAACCCAGGCCTCCTCATCCTATCATAGCAGAATTCATGGACGTCTTTCCGGATAGTCTTCCAGGATTGCCGCCAGATCGAGGTGTGGAATTCACCATCGACCTAGTACCCGGCTCTTCCCCTATTTCTCGGAGATGCTACAGAGTCAATCCTAAGGAGGCTAAGGAGATGAAGGACCAGATTGACGAACTAAAGGCACAAAGATTTATCAGAGACGGGGCTTCACCCTGGGGAGCACCAGTTTTGTTCGTGCCCAAGAAGGATGGAACCGTGCGGATGTGTATTGGTTACCGGGCGCTGTACAACATCACCATCAAGAACAAGTACCCTCTGCCCCGGATCGATGACCTGTTTGATCAACGGAGTGGAGCCAAGGTATTTTCGAAGATAGATCTCAGATCAGGCTACCACCAAATCAAGGTGAGGAAAGAGGATATTTCCAAGACGGCGTTCAACACCAAATATGGTCAGTATAAATTTTTAGTCATGCCGTTTGGACTGACGAATGCCCCTGCAGTCTTCATGAACCTCATGAACAAGGTCTTCCATGAATATCTGGATCAGTTTGTTGTTGTCTTTATCAACGACATTCTGATCTACTCGAAGACTGAAGAAGAGCATGAAGAGTACCTGAGGAAAGTTCTGAGAACCTTGAGGAAGGAGAAGTTCTATGGTAAGCTATCTAAATACAAATTCTTTTTAGACAGAGTGGAATTTCTGGGCCATGTTGTCACAGGAAAAGGAATTTCGGTGGATCCAAAGAAGATAGCTGCTATTGAGAAGTGGACTGCACCAAGCTCGGTTGCAGAAATCAGAAGCTTTTTGGGTTTGGCTAGCTACTACCGAAAGTTCGTGAAGGATTTCTCCAAGATTGCTGAACCAATGACGAAGCTCACTAGGAAGAACGAAGAATTTATTTGGTCTGAAGCTTGCTAGTCAGCTTTTGAGGAACTGAAGAAGAGGCTTACAACTGCACCGATACTTGCGCTACCCGCAGGTACCGGCGGTTTCTCAATTTATAGTGATACTTCCGGTAAGGGATTGGGCTGCGTTCTTCAATAACACGGGAAAGTAATTGCTTACGCATCTAGGCAATTACGGACTCATGAGAAGAACTATCCCATACATGATTTGGAGCTTGCAGCGGTGATATTTGCATTGAAGCTATGGAAGCACTACCTTTATGGAGAGAGAGTGGAAATATTTACAGACCATAAAAGTCTTAAATATGTTTTCACTCAGAAGGAGCTGAACATGCAACTGAGACGTTGGCTGGAGCTAATGAAGGATTTCGACATCAACCTGCAGTATCATCCGGGTAAGGCTAATGTTGTTGCAGATGCACTTAGTCGATACCCGATAGCAATATTCTTGACCAAGGAGCGTCATTTGATGGAGGATATGGAAAAACTTGGACTGGAGATTGTACTGCCTAAAGAAGAAATAAAAAAACTGGGAAGAGAAGCCATTGTACCAGGAGCTGAATCATCAATGATGCAGTTGTAAGTACGTTCGAGTCTTATGGACAGAGTCAAAGAGGCACAATTCCAAGACGAGACGCTTTACAAACTCAGAAATCAAGTGCTGACAGAAACACTTGAAGGATTCTTAATCGCCAGCGACGGAGCACTGAAGAATGGTACGAGGCTTTGCGTACCAACTGGCGAACTGAGGAATGAACTGATGCAAGAAGCACACCAGTCGCAGTATTTCATACATCCAGGAGCCAACAAAATGTATCGGGATATGCGTACTATAGTGTGGTGGTATGGAATGAAGAAGGACGTATCCAGGTATGTGGCCAGATGTTTAATTTGTCAACAAGTGAAAGCTAGCAGACAGAGACCAGCAGGACTATTACAGCCGCTTGATATTCCGGAGTGGAAATGGGAGCACATAACGATGGACTTTGTATCAGGACTGCCTCGATCCCAAGGAGGAAAGGATGCCATTTGGGTTATCGTGGACCAACTGACGAAGTCAGCTCACTTTATCCCCTTCAAGGTTGGTCTATCCACCGAAAAGTTGGTAGCACTGTACATGCGGCACATCTACTGGATTCATGGAGTTCCGGTAAGTATTGTGTCTGACAGAGATACTAGATTTACCTCTCACTTTTGGAAGAGTTTGTATGACAGTTTGGGAACACAACTGAAGTTCAGCATCGCCTACCATCCCCAGACTGACGGACAATCGGAGAGAACAATCCAGACGCTAGAAGACATGCTGAGATCCTGCGTCTTAGAATTTGGAGGGTCTTGGGAAGACCATTTGCACTTGGTAGAGTTCTCCTACAACAACAGCTACCAGGCTAGCATCGGTATGACACCGTTCGAGGCACTCTATGGACGTCGTTGCCGTACTCCACTTGCTTGGAATGACGTCGGAGAACAAATATTGCTTGGACGTGAGATGGTGACCGATGCAGCAGAGAAGGTAAGAATGATCAGAGACAAGCGCATGATTGCCCAGGACAGACAAAAGCATTGGGCCGATAGCAGACGACGGCCTTTGGAGTTTGAAGAAGGTGACAGTGTGTTTGTGAAGATCCCTCCTGCCAGAGGAACCATCCGTTTCGGCAGAGCAGAAAAGCTAAGCCCCAGGTATATTGGTCCTTTTGAAGTACTCAACAGGATTGGAGAAGTGGCTTATCGGGTGGCTCTACCCCCAAGTCTCGAAGGCGTCCACAACGTCTTCCACGTTTCGCAGCTGAGACGCTACATCCCGGACCCGAGCCACATCTTGGACCATTCGGAGCTGGAAATTGGACCCAGCCTCACAGTGCCAGAGAAGCCAGTGGCAATATTGGACAGAGGAGAGAAGAGAACCAGAAACTCTGTGACGCCAATAGTCAGAGTTATGTGGCGGCACAACTCACCAGGTGAGTCTACCTGGGAGCGAGAAGACCAGATGCTGGAGCAGTATCCGTATCTGCTTGAGACTTGAGGTACTCCCTAACCCTGCCTTTAATTTCGAGGACAAAATTTTCTAAGGAGGAAAGATTGTGAAACCCAGTTTTAGGATGTGTGATTTATTATTATTATTATTATTATTATTATTATTATTATTATTATTATTATTATTATTAGTATATAATATCATTACTATTTATTATTATTATTATGGGTTCGAAATTATTTTCAAAATAATTAATAACTGGGATTTTGTTTGCGAGACCCGAGCCCGAACCCAACTGGAATTTTAAATTATCATTTTTTTTAAATATACGCAGAAGCATTTATTTTGGGCTTAAACTTAAAACTACCCAAACCCAGAACCCGCACCCGCAACCCGACCCGGCCTTTTTCCCCTCCTGGAGACTCAATCCCTACGTAGTAATTGTTCTCCCTACTTCTCAGCCACATTCCCCACTTCCCTCACTTCTCTCTCCTTCACCCCCTCTCCACCACAAACACATTCCCATACGTTTACTCCCCACTCCTCCTTAAACACACACCACCAACCACCACCCCCTCTTCATTCACTCTCCCATTCCTCTCTCTCACCCTCTCATCTCCAGGAGCGAAATCCCTACTCCCATCTCCTCCCGCGCACGACCCCAACCTCCGGCGGCGCAACCCAGCCGGTCGGCCCCATTCCGACCCGCCTTCCCCGAGCGCCCAAGCCGCGAGCCCCGTCGGCCTGTCCAGCCCGGCGCCACCCTTCCGCGCGCGTCCCGGCTGCGCCCAGCCGGCCGTCCGGCAGCACCCCCGTTCGGCGCCTCCATCGACGTCCGCCCCTCTCCGCGCACCTCTCCGTACGAGCTCCGGCCTCCCCGTGCGCCTCGGCGCTGTCCCGAGGCCACAGCACCTCCCGACCGGCCAGATCCACCCCCGGCGAAACCCCCTTCGTGATGTCCCGCCGACCAGCATCTCTCCGGCGACCCCGAGTCCCCGTGTCGCTGGCCAGCTCCTTTCCGGCTAGACCCCGAGCCCTGTCGGCTCCGCCCCAGCACTGTCCTGAGTTCTGCAGCGCTTTTCTCGAGCCGATCCACTGTCTCCGTGTTTCTTTTTATCTATTTTATCATCTGAGAGCTCTAGCCGAGCAACCCAAGGTATAACTCCTTTGTTCCGTCCCATTTTCGGTAGTCAATGATGAGATTGGTCCCCGATTCCTTCCCGGAAATTCGGTTTTTAGGTGGACGACTTAGTTCGGAGTTTCCGAAAACATTCTGTGATTTCTTGTTGTGTTTGGTTTGGGTTTTCGGAATTTTGGCATTCCCGATTTTTATTTCGGGTTTTTCGATTCTGCTTCGAAAATGTCTTCTATATATATAATTTCTATATAAATGTGTTTCCCTGGATTTAGGATGTGTGTTGGGCGTTATGGTGCATTTTTCCAGTTTTGGGTTATCCCGAATATAGAGGGAATGCTGCCCAAATTTTTATAAAACTTTAGAAATGAATGTCAAATTGGTTTTCGGAAATTATTTATTTAAATAGATTTTTGGGCGACGACCATACCCGTCCGTGGGCCCTAGCGAAATGCAAACGAAACCGGTTTTACCCGGACGTTGAGGCATTAGCAACAAATAGTGACGATTGGACCAAGTCTGAGACTCCTAAGATTTTATTTATTTTATTTTTAGTTTTGTTTTCGATATTTAAAATACGGGATATTAGTCAGAGCTAACTAATTTTCTCTTATTTTAATTTATGTAAAGTTTGTAAGGGCATAAGCCCAGATTTCTATTCTGTTAGCTGTGCCCCTGTATTGTGTAGATTAGGATTTTTTCTTTATTTTCTGGATGGTTTATCTTTTTCATAAATAGGCATTTCGTGACAAAATGGCTAGTAAATATTTTTGTATAAATTAAATAAAGATTTTTCACGACAAATAACTTGAATAAAATATTGGTAATTAACAAAACCCACGTTTTTCTCATTTGAAAGAAAAACAGTAGTTTTATATATAATATTACAAAATACAAGTTTTTGCCAAATTAACCGGCAACGATAATTTTTCCAAGTAAAATCAGAAACTGGCTATCCAACTAAATGAGAACCAACGTAGCATGCGTCGTAAACCGTTAGCAGTAGATTACATAAACAAACTTAAAATCTGACTAGGACCTGCTACTAGAGATTGCAACTAGCACACCTAGCTTGGTTTCACAATGGTTCTAAGTCATGTTCTCCAACTGTAGGATCTCGGAGACGAACCTAGCATCTTCCCGGAACCAACACCGTTTCCAATCATAAACAAAGGCAAGTACATTTTGTGTTAGTTTACAATTATTTAATAATCGTTTTATTGCAAGTTTAAACCACGATGCAACACGAAACTCTCTCTGAGAGCACTGACTGATTGACTGTTGGGTACTGGGGGAGTAGTGTAATGAGTATGACCACATCCAAAATAGTATAATGACTGTATTAGCTTACCCCTCATACACACGGGGATAAGCCATATCGTATCAATATGATACAACTGTACAACCCAAGCCGGTCATATTCATTGCCTATTCACATCACAATGTTTTAACTGCTGGAGAACTGTTTATTTTAAATTGTGTAAAAGTGCATAACTCTATTATTATTTTAATTGTTGGATTATCATGAATTTTACTTTGCTCCCTCCTGACTGGAGATAACATTTTTAGGGGATTTTGAGGATGCTGAGATGTTATACAACAGCTATTATGACCCGGTTCTGTATCCTGTGGTGTTGCCAGAGTCCCCATTGGAGGACGTAGGACCTGAGGCCGACGAGCCGAACGCTTAGCTAGATTTTTCCTGTTTTCAGTTTTGATGTTTTAGAATTTTGTTAATTTGAATTCAGTGTTCATTTCAGTTCTTTTACTTTCCAGTTGTATTTATTTAAATGTTAAATAAAGTTTTAAATTCTAGAATATTCAGTTGTGACAAACGTATAGATGTTATTGTGTTTACCTGCTAATGGAACAGCTTACTGCCGCCGTCTCACAACGGTGCAGGCTGGGCATGATCCGGTTCGACCCAATTATTTGAGATCGGGTCGTGACACTATAAGTGAAAACATCAAAACATATATATATATATATATATATATATATATATATATATATATATATATATATATATATATATATATATATATATAAAGAGAGAGAGAGAGAGAGAAAAAGAAGAATATATATATATATATATATATATATATATATATATATATATTGTGTACGTGCTTTACATATATATTTTATGCTAAAATAATACATAATAAAAAAATTGGAGATGTTATCTGAAGAAAATATTTTATAATTTATCAATTTTTATTACGCTTTTTTTAAAGTTAAATATTTGTAATGAATTTTTTTGATAAAAAATGAGTTTTTTTTTTTTTGAAAAGTCAAATATTTGTAATAAAAAAAATTTGGTGTGTTTTTTCTTTTTGTTTGATATAAAATAAGATATTTGTAAATAATTACTATTTATACCATTGTAGTTTTATAAAATAAAAGATATTAATTGTGGAAAGAGACATTATAATGGATACTAAGTATTTATTATGATAGTGGATATTAATGATAGTCGTGGACATTAATGATATTGTATTATATTTATGATGACACCATTAATTATATTTTAAATTAATCAAATAAGGTAAGTTAAGGGCATTTTAGAAATCTTGGAAGTTTTACGGTGAAGCATTTCAAGTTTTCTTATTATAAGTCCACATGTACGTGTTTTGAACGTATTTCAATTAGAATATCATAAGATCAGCTACAGCATTTCCGTCTTTTCTAGGTGACTATTCACATGTGTGTGCTTACAATGCTAAGGGATTCAAAGTTCGAAATTTTGTTTTTGTTTTTTTTTTCTATTGAGAATAATAACATTTGAAAAATGGTAAGGACAAAAAAAATTTATTACCATTGGACACACGAAGAGTTGTATAGAAAGAGGATACTTCATAGCATGCAAACTTTATTGCTTTGACTTTTAAACATAAATGACATTCAAGTTGACATGATAACATCTTATTTATAAAATACTCAAGGGTATTTTAGGAATTCAAAAATTTCACCACCAACTTTTCCTATTATATAGTAGAATATATCTATTCTACTATATAATATGAAAACTTTGTGGTGGAACTTTTGAATTCCTAAAATACCCTCAATTATTTTATAAAGACTTGCATGCCATTTATGTTTATAGTCAAAACAATAATGTTTGCATGCTATGAAATTTTTTTTTTCATACAACCCTTCATGTTCCAATGGTAGTAAATTTTTCTGCCCTCACCATTTCTTAAATGTTATTATTATCAATAGAAAATTAAAAAAAAAACAAAATTCGTAATTCGAATCTCTTAGCATTGTAAAAACACACACACACATGAATAGTCACCTGAAAAAAATAGAAAGACGACTGTTGACCTTATGATATTTTAATTAAAACATGTGCGAAGCACGTACATGTAGATTTTATATATATATATATATATATATATATATATATATATATATATATATATATATATATATATATATATATATATATATATATATATATATATATGCACAGTTACTAAGGGTGTGTTTGGATAGAATTTTAAACACAGTTTTCAGAGTTTAAAATGAGGACTGGACAAAAAAGCTGTTTGGCATGCCATACTTCAAATGTTGGTTTCAAATTTTTTTTCAGAAAAGCAACGTTATAACTCAGTTTTGGGAAAAGAGAAAAAAATCTCTTTTCCCAAAACAGTTTTTCCAAAACTGGCTACTGTAGCGTGCCCCCCCCCCCCCTGCGGAACCGTGGAGGCATCTCCTCTCTTTCTCTCCCTCTCTCTCTCTCTTTCATCATCTCCCTCTCCCATGGCAACACTCCTCTCTTCCTCCTCCTCCTCCTCCTATGCGCTGCGAGCACGACCCCTCCCCTCCTCCTCCTCCTCCTCCTCCTCCTCCGCGCGTCGAGCACGACCCCTCCCCTCCTCCTCCTCCTCTGCGCTGCGAGTACGAGCCCTCCCATCCTCCTCCTCCTCCGCTCGTCCAGCACGACCCATCCCCTCCTCCTCCTCCTCCTCCTCCTCCTCCTCCGCGCGTCGACGACGACGGCGAACTTGACTGATCGGACACGAACTCTATGGAGAAGAATTTAGGGTTAGGATTTTCTCTAGGGTTAGGATTTTTTTCCGTGTCGGACACAGATTGGGTTGAGAACATATTTTTGGGACACAGGAATATTTGTTGCGGACACGGAACGGACATAGTTTCAAATTATTTTCTGAAAAATATTACCAAACAAAATTTTAATTTGTTTTTCCTGAAAACTATTTTCCAGATGAAAGTAACCAAACGCAAACTCATACTCTGTATATCCCGAAAACAACTTTATAACTTCTACTCTTAAAACTGTTTCCAGAAGAAATTTTTTTTCAGAAACACTATCCAAACGGACAGTTATGGATAATGTTCAAGAAGCCATCCGTTGTTAGGAAAACATTGATGAGTAATCTTCCAATGAAGAATAATGTTATGTTAGCTTTAGGGACCATGAAACCATCCATTGTTAAAGTATTGGTTGATCAGTAATCTATCAACAGCGGCCAGACGACTCGACCAACTAATTAGCTAACCGCTAAATAAAAAATAATATATTATTATTATTATTATTATTACTAAAATAGAGAAGATTTTGACTCGCAGCTGTGGTTGGCGTACAGCCGCTGGACCCCTATCACGTCGTTGTCTTTCTCGCCGTGGTTCCTTGCAGGTATGGGTCACACGGCAGGTCGGCAGCGACAAGGAGACGTAGGAGAATGATAGGATTAGGACTTCTTAAGAGGATTTTTTTTTTTTCTTTTATTTTTTATTCATTTATTATTATTTTTTTCAAAACTAACTTGACAAATGAGAAGTAATTGAAAGGTCGATAAGAGTACCCTTTCAAAGAGTAATGATATTCGTATCTCCAAATTGTCCCTCCAATACATCATTCCTTATATGGCAACTGACGTGACATGTTAAATAATATTATGTGTCATCTGACATGACCGATGACATGAAAAATTTTAACCCAAAAAATTAATTACCCCATTTTGTCCATGTTAATTTAATTTTAATGTTAATATTAATACTAATATTAATATTAAATAATGTTAATATTAATATTAATGTTAATGTTAATATTAATATTAATATTATTGTTAATATTAAAGTTAATATTAATTTTAATATTAATGTTAAGATTAATGTTAATGTTAATTTTAATTTAATGTTAATTTTGATTTTAAAATTTGTCACATCAGCTGCCACATCAACATGCCACGTCAGCTGCCACATAAGGAAGGACGGTTTGGAGGTACAATTTGGAGGGACAAATAACATGGTTATCCCTATTTTAGGAGGTGTCAATCTCTTTTAAGAAGGCTTATATTGTGTACATTGTCATTTTTTTTTCATACAATAAACCTAATTATAAAATATATGTCGCCAATGGTTGGTCACTATATTTACTTGTATCCTATGTAACATTAAAAAAATTAATTACTTTTCATTATAATATCTAATATGTGGGATCAATTTCGCATGTCACGTAAATATGGAAAAACTTTATCAAGGACTGTAGAGTTTTTTTTTTTTTTCTTTTTAATATTTTCTACCGTTGGATAGACTTGGATAGAAATTGTTGTTGAAGACAGTTTTATTTATGGAAAGAAAACTAAAGAAGAGACTACGAGAAGACTTGAGTTATAAGATAAAAAAGAAGTAGTTCATTAGGTACATAAGTTTTTTTTTTAGATTCCGACGTAACGTACGGGAGTTTGTGCATGTTGCGTTGTATGTCAGTTGGGTCAACTATTCACGCCTCTTCCGCAATTCGATTACGAAAACCGTCCGCCTAGCCAATGAGGTTATACCTTTCCTTACTGACCACAAGAGCAAGATGAGTTCGGTGGTACATAAGTGATAATATAAAGTTTAGGGTTTCAGAAAAAAAAAAAAGCTTTCATAATATTCAATTGTCAAAATCAGTAGCTAAGGAGATATTTAGGTTCATATTAGATTAACGAAAATGTCTACCAAATTGAGGGGGGAACAACATGCGAAAGTGCTGACGTTGTCATCCATGTTAGTTGTAGTTCTCCTGTCAGTACCGAATCTCACTTCTCAATGGAGGACCGTCACGTCAGTACGGTCCGTGTCTACAGCGCATGGTCCCGCTAAACCAAAACTTGTATGGTGTGACAATAGGACATAGGTCAATAATTGGGTGATCTTAATATGTACGGAAAAGAAATAATTTACTCCGTGCCTTGGTCAATTTGCTGTCAATTGTGTCTCGTCCTAAAAAGTTGTCCAGGTTTATAGCTCAACTGCACAAGGAAAGTAAAACCAAGCTTACGACCACATACAAACATTCTCAAGCTATTGTTCTCAATTAGTCAAAAATATCACTTCCTAACCACAAATTTCACTTTCTTAATTAAACCCTTTCTGTCTACTATTTCTTAATTAATCCATTGAGTTTCCCACACCCTGGCCCGCATGTCAGGCAGCCAAGTCCGGCAGACGGCTTGCGTACCTACCGTATTTTTAATTACAAGTACACATACAAATATGGTCGTTTCTGAGCATGCACACAAGTTGTGCGATTGCACAGGACACAAAAAACGAAATACTCCAATTTTTTAACCTTCGTATATCTATACAATGAGACTTATCATTGAAAGTATATGTTCAACAAAAAATGTTCTTATTTATATTTATCAATTAAAATTGTTCATTAAATTGAACATGAACAGTTAGGTAATTGGGTATAGGAAAAAAAAAGGTGGATGTTGTTTGCTCCTTCTAAGTAGTATAAAATAAGTACAACGCACATGCATCTGTACTAGTATTACTAATGTGTAACTCCATTTTTAGAGCATCTCCAACCCTATTGTGAGTTTACAAAAAATGGTTGCCACATAGGAATGACAAGCTTTCATTTCAAGAATCCTTCTCCAATGCAAATGTAAAATAAATCATGAAGTTGACATGGCAATGACATGGCAAAGGACAACGTGAAGTTGGTTGTCTAGATCTAAACAATATACCTCACAATGACTTTGTCTCCACATCATCAATTATGAATAGAAATATTTATAAAAAAAATGAAGAAATGGCGGAGTTGTCTTGGAAGTTGGAAAAAAATACATTTTATTGTATTCTTAATACTTTTGCATTGGAGAACACTTTTTTATCTTATTGTCTTGTGTGAATATCATCTTGCCACATAGGAAAGACATTGTCTTGTGCCTCATGCCACGTAGGAATCACAACACAAAATAAGACAATAGGGTTGGAGATGCTCTTAGATTTAGACTTCTCTATTTTTTTAGAAACTGCGGTTAGCATGATCTTTAGAATGTCAGAAAATGACCATTTTTTTTAGTACTTTTGCATGATCCTTAGGATGTCCGAAATGACCTTGCGTACGAACATCTTTTAACAATTAATTAGTTATTCTACATGTAAACATTAGATAGAAATAAATTTTATGTAATTTATGAGAGTGTCACTTGTAAATATTACTTAGAAGTAGAAATAATTATTAATTGATGTTATGAATAAGACTTGGATTTTTTTTTTTCGTAAGTAACTAGTTGTTCCAATAACTTTAATGAATAATTTTAATTAGTACAGAAAGATAAAAACATATTTGGAATAATAATAAAATGTGTCTAATTTTTTTTTTCTATTATATAGTAGTATAGATTCCGCCACAATTGTACATATGTTTTATAAAAAAAAGTAAAAAAAAAAAAAAAATTGAACATTAAGAAATAGGTTTATAATTATGCATGTGAAATTTATACAGATTTACAAAGAGTAGGACTAATGTTAGTTTGATCTTGAACTTCCGTGATAGTTGTCATATATTGTAGTCATATGTGTAATTTAGCGATGTTGATTAGGAAGAAAGACACATAAAGCTTATATAGCTGGAGAAATTATTCCGTGGGACCCTTGTTAGCAATTCGGGAAAACTTCCGGACGACAAAAGTACGTGTATAAATCGGCTCAGTGCAAATAAAATACGTTCAAAAATTCGGTTAAATATTCAAAAAATAAAAATATTGAAGTTAAAAAATTTATATTCTTAAATATGTTGTCAAATTTGATTAATTAAACAGGTTTTCAGTACATTTTTTGTGCAAATTTTTTCAATAATTTATACGAAACACGTTTAAAACTTCGCATGTTTAATATTTATGTACTGATTTGGGATCTGTCAAAAGTACGCAAGTATTAAACGTTTATGAAAGATACGAAAAAATTCGTGTATAATACGAGTTTTATTCGGGTGATTGCTAACAAGGCGTGGGACAGACTCATCAGGTGACAACATGTGAATTCGTCCAATAGTATAAAAACACATAATAATATTTTACTAATATAATATAATGATATTTGATAGTTGTTTGTGTTAGAATTTTTTCATTTTTTTTTGCTTTTAATATCTGCAAACAAAATAAAATATGTAAATTTTACCGGCCTCCGGGGAAGTCGTGCACGTAGCACTGCCTTAAGAGTTAGTCCGGGTCTATGTGCAGACTATATCCGAACGCTCATAGTGGTAAAAATTTTGCTCCACCGGAATCTCCTTGCCGCACACGACGTAGAGAGAGTGACCACCGACTTAGCTCTGCCCAAAGCAACAAACGAAGAGCAAAAGAGTTTCGCAGCGACCAGAATTCGAGATCGAGAGAGAGGGAGTATTCCGTAGGAATTTTTAGTGTAAAAAAAGAAGTGTTGAGATAGGCCTCCATATATAGGCCTTTCTCCAACGGTTGTGGAGTAATGGAGATTGAAGGCAATTTAATCTAGCCAATAAAGACTGAATGTTACAAATAATTCAAATGAAAAACATGTAATAGATTGTATTTGGACAGGTTTTAATATGTCCAACGTTACAAAAATAAATGAATAGTAACGATCAGAAAATTCAATGAGGAGCAACAAAAATTTTAGGATCTCGGCCCGAATCCGAAGAGGAAATGGAATCGGCATTGGTGTCCGCAAATGTGGGCACGTACCCGGACCAGTTACGCGCGCCGGACCGGACGGTGGCGACAGCGCACGCGTGTGGTCCATAGGGCTCCCACACAATACTTTAATGAAAGGAAATGGAAGGAGTCAATATATGCATTGTTCCTGGCTTTTCCTAGCGGATGTGGGACTATTGGCATTTGAGAATTGAACTTTTGCTTTTAAGTGTGGAAGAATACACAACTAACAGTTTGATCGGTACTTTTTTGGGCTTTTAATGTTGCCATGTATTATTATATGGGCTTACCATTTATCACTACTACATGGTGAGTCCGTTACACTAAATAATTTACTGGAAATTGCTGAGAAACCCAATTTCGGGGTGGACTTTTATGAAATGTCCAGCCGCTGGATGAGTTTTATGAAATACCCAGAATTATGTATTTTCACGTTAAATATTCTAAGATTCCCTTTTAGATGCCACCCGCTGGAAACTGCTATTTTTATAATACCGAAACTACCCCTCCGCGCGAATTGGTCATCTATATGTATTTGAATTCAAAAAACTCAGATCTGGATTGCGATTTTCGTCTTCTTCTTCTTCACGGGGAATCTGAATTCCATTGCTCTCATCTTCAGCAGAGATCGCAAAGATGGTTCGTAGTTCGGTGTGCTTTTCTTCAGTCGAACTCAGATCATCGCTCGTCATCATCATCACCATCATCATCATCTTCATCGTGGAGACATTTGAAGTTTTCCGACGATTAGGTCAATTGTGGAAAGAAGATCTTTCTTCTACTTTTCCATAAGAATTATCATTGTTGTGGAGAGAAGATCTTTCTTCTACTTTTCCATAAGAATTATCATCGTTTTGAAAGAAGAATGAAACTCTTTATTCCTGACAAAAATTTTCTAAAAAAATAATTCTCCGTGTTAAAACCACGGAGAATGACCATTCTCCGTGCTAAAATGACGGAGAATGACTATTCTCCGTTTTAAAAACAATGGAGAATGGCATTCTCCGTGTTAAAAACTACGGAGAATGACAATTTTCTATGGGTTTTAACACGGAGAATGCCATTCTCCGTGGTAAAGTGACGGAGAATGGCCATTCTCCCTCATTTTAGTACGGAGAATAGCAATTCTCCGTGGTTTTAACACGGAGAATGGTCATTCTCCGTCTTTTTCAATACGGAGAATGACCATTCTCCTCCATGTTAACACGAGATTGGTCATTCTCCGTGTTAATATCACGGAGAATGACCATTCTCCGTGTCGAAAAAGACGGAGAATGACCATTCTCCGTTGTAAAAAATGAAAGAGAATGTACATTCTCCGTGTAAAGATCACGGAGAATGATTATTATCCGTGTTAATATCATGGAGAATGACCATTCTCCGTGGTAAATTGACGGAGAATAGCCATTCTCCGTCATTTTAGTGGGGAGAATAGCTATTCTCCGTGGTTTTAACACGGAAAATGGTCATTCTCCGTCTTTTTCAATACGGAGAATGACCATTCTCCTCCATGTTAACACGAGACTGGTCATTCTCCGTGTTAATATCACGGAGAATGATCATTCTCCGTGTCGAAAAAGACGGAGAATGACCATTCTCCATTGTAAAAAATGGCGGAGAATGTCCATTCTCCGTGTAAAGATCACGGAGAATGATTATTATCCGTGTTAATATCACATAGAATGACCATTCTCCGTGATTTTACCACCATGGTTTTGACACGAATAATGACCATTCTCCGTCATTTAGTATGGAGAATGGCTATTCTCCGTCATTTAGTACGGAGAATGACTATTCTCCTGCGTTTTAACACTAGAAATGGCCATTCTCCGTGATTTTACCACGAAGAATGTAACGCCCCAGAACCAGAATACTGGAGAGCGGGGGCATACATAGCCAGCTACGTATATTGAAGTGCAATCCACCTCGATATACGGTCACGGCTGTCTAGATACATGAGGGTTTAACTACAAGCCAACAGTCTCATATGGTTATGAACAAGCCTATTGTCTCAATCTCAAGCAAGCAATAATAGTTACAAGATGTCAGAGCACAAAATATATAATAGCAAGGTGTCCCATATGTTACATATTAGATGATCATGAAGCTAGTCGAACAAAATGTCAGGACTAGCAAGAGTTTCAGTCATACATGATCAAACCTAGGATTTGCCAATCATGTTACAGCCCGTAGGCAGACAGTAAATAAAGGTGCAATCGAGCTAACACGTGCTCGCTGGCTAAACGTCTCAAAAGAATAATTTTTATAATTAAGTGGGAGGACAAAAAGAAACCCACTCGTTGCCAGGATTACGCCTGGTGGTCACAATCTGGCTGGAAGACAGGTAGATCCTCTACTGCTGCTCCGATATCTGGCCATACAAAACCAGCTGGGTCAGACCCCAGAAAGAGCAAGTGTCACAAAGGAGGCTTCACTTAGGAACTAAAACCAGCAGATCACAATAGAATATTAAAGATAATAATTAAAGAACTGATAATAATAGAGATAACAACAGTAAACTGAGTACGAGAAAACCATTCAAGTAGCCAGGTCACAACCCTTAAACCAAACAAGGACCAGGGTTGTAACATTTCACCTGAATAGAAACCCGTCTCAAATACTATTGGTACGGTATAGACAATAAACGAAGAGAGGACGCAGAACTGCTCCGAGAGCCAGGTTACAACCCTTAAACCAAATAAGGACCGGGGTTGTAACCCTTCGCCCGAACAGAACTGGACCCCTGATCTTTATTGTTAAGGCTAGTATAGATAATCATGCTATTGAAGGTAAGGTAAAACATGACGAACATGGCATGGGGTTGCAATAAGACAATAGACGAAGAGAGGACACAGAACTGCTCCGGGAGCCAGGTTACAACCCTTAAACCAAACAAGGACCGGGGTTTGTAACCCTTCGCCTGAACAGAACTGGACCCCTGATCGTTATTGTTAAGGCAAGCATCAATAATCATGTCATGTCACAATCTTGCACAGGATCAGGATAAGACTAAGCTGGAATAAACTTCATCCATCAATCACGGCCAATCAAGAGTACGGCTTGGTACTTTTAACTAACTAGGGTTATCACATACCTAGTTACTAGCAAGATGCAATGAGATTATCCCAACAGCCACAAGCCCTGCAGAACATCTGCTTATCCAGGTCGAATGTCTGTTTATGAAGAATGTAACACGTAACTGTGTGCTGGAAATGTGCCCTACTCGTCGGTAGGCTATAAGTCCACTGAATGCGCCCAGATAACGGGATTGCCTGTAGCTGGAAATCTCTTCATGACTACTGAATCATTCTAGTTAATTAGCCTTAGTCAATTTCAGTAGGTACCCCTGACCGTGGTACTCAGGGATTCCTATCCTAGACATGATGCAAGACAGTACCAGTTTATTTGTACAAACACAATCGTCCACGGTGTCCAGACCTTTCATAGTTGTCATGTCAGGCTAGTTGTCATAACAACATGTCATGATATATCATATCAGTTTACTTGTTAAGAGTGCGCCACGGCGGGCCACTATCGTGTTCTATTCTTACATTATCGTGAATGAGAGAAACTTGCATAAAATAACTTAGTGACATATTCTTGAAGCTAAGAAAAGATCTACAACTTTCATGTTTTGAGTTTTTCAATATTCTAGCTACAAAACAACTTAAACAGGCAAAAACAGTAAAATAGAGCAATTCTGGCGCATGGAATTCCTGCACAATCGCCGCATGGGATTCCTGCACAATCGGTGCGTGGGATTCCTGCACCAATCGGCGCGTGGAATTCCTGTACCAATCGGCGCATGGGATTCCTACACAATCGGCGCGTGGGATTCCTGCACCAATCGGCGCGTGGGAAAAAACTCACGTTGCGTCTTCAGTACATGCGACACGCTCGGAGTTAAGGGATGCGTTGCCGGAACTTCACAGCGCATGGCCTCCCGACGCATGGCCTCCCGGGCGCATGGGGGTCATCGTCCCCAATCAGCAAGTTCAGCCATAAAAGTTCCGAAAACTTGTATTGGCCAACTTACTCATCCGAAGTCGAAATCGAGCGAACAAAAGCCAAAACTGCATGAAATTGAATTCTCTACAATATAGAACCATTAGTTTTCGAAAATAACTAAGTTTTAGAGATCAAAACCAAGAAATCGAAAAGTTACAAACTTAGATCTACGAGAATCCATCCATCAAATCCAAAAATGCCAAGTTCTAAAGAGGTTTAGAATCAAGTAAGGAAGAGAATGGAATAATAAAACTTGAGATCCATCGAAGCAAGTTTACACTTGCCTAAGCTCTCTCTCTCTCTCTCTCTCTCTCTCCTCCTGGTGGTTGAAGAAGTAAGGATGGAGAGTAAATGAAGAAGAAGGAAAAATATGATGAGAGAAAAAGGAAGGGGTTTAAAATAAGGAGGTGGTGGTAGGTAGGAGGGTTCACCTTTGGTTCATGATGAACCAAAGCAAACCCAGCTAAGCCGAACCAACCCAAGAATAACCAATCAATGAAATGCTAGAATAAATCAAGCAGGGAGACATTCATACGGGTCAAATTACGTACGTATACCAAGATACGCATACGAACCCATGCATTACAGAGAATGACGAGTTGAAAGTTTGGAAAGCCATAACTTTTGACTGGAAGATCGAAACGAGACCCGATTTGTCGCAAAACGAGCGTATTTCCGAGGAGCCTGAAGTAACTGATTTTCAGTTAGACAGACTTTCGAAATTTCAGAATCGCAAAAAAATAATGTTTTGACCTCCGTTTTGACATGGAAAGATTTGGAGAAGAAAACCTAGATTCGAAAGTGAGCAGCGTATCGAAGAGAAGAATAGAAAGTGAGCAGCGTAACGAAGAAGATGAAGAATCGAATTTTTTTTGAAGAGTATGTTTCGCGGGTGCTTTGAATAAATTAGAAGGGTAAAAGGGTCATTTGGAACCCGCTTTGGATAGTTTCTCTCATTCTGGGCACGCGATGAAAGTTTTTTTAGCGGTGAGTTTTTCATAAAAAATTTTTAGTTTTTGGACATTTTATAAATTTCCCCAATAATTTATCATAACTATAGATTGATTTGGGCCTATATATCTTTGGCTTTTGTTTCTAACAACAATTTTCTTAATAAGAAAGAGGGAACGTTGCTCTTACTTACTTTTATTAAGGTACAATGAAAAAAAATGTTTATCTACATTCTTCATAAATTCCTTTCAAATGGTTTATATTAAGTACCTTAGTTCTTATCTTGAGTTAGGTTTTCCAAATTTTGGCCATTGTAAACAAGTATCTCAAATTTCAAAACTAAGAGTAATGGTCCTAGTAATTAAATTAAGAGCAATGTTATTCGTACCTCAAAAATGGCCTTACAAAGTATCACTCTTTATGTGGCAGCTGCCAGCTGACACAACAAATTCTAACCCAAAAACTTAATTATCTAATTAATGTTAATGTTAATTTTAGTATTAATTTAAATGTTAAATTTAATTGTAACTTTAATGTTAATTAATTTTTAGTGCTAATTTTAATTTTGAAATTTGCTTGTCAGTGCCATGTTAGACGACAACATAAGCTGCTATAAGGATAATTTGAAGGAATATTTTGGAAGGATAAATAGCATTTTTCTTAAATTAACTCATCTAACAAATAAATATTCCATTAAATTTATAAATTATTTTATGGACCATTTACCATTGTCTTTCTTTGTTTTCTTCTTCTAAGAATGGACCTTTGAGAGCATGATACACAATAGTTCTTCGATATATTTTTTTGAGAAAGTTTGAATAGCACCTACTTAATTATTAGTCATATTTAAGGTGCACTCCAGTGTTTTATCATAATGTAAATTATTTTTCACATTTCACATATTTCGTCCAACATTGACGGTCAACTGGGTTGATCCAATTTTTGGACCAAATTACCCTCATCTTCTTTCTAGCAGCTCCTACCTCCCCCCCCCCCCCCCCGCTCAACCCTCTGCCATCACCACCACCATCACCACCACCACCAACATCACCATCACCTTCACCACCACCACCTTCACCATCACCATCACCACCCTCAGTGTCCAGCGCCTGCCCCCCCCCCCCTCCGCTCCCCCATGGCGCCTCCCCCTCCCCCACGCCCCCGCTCCCCCATGGCGCCCCCCCCCCCTGTCCTTCCCACGTCGGTCATACCAAATACAGAAATGAGAGTAATTTGGTAAAAAAATTGGATCAACCCAGTGTGACCGTCAATATTGGACGAGATGTGAAATGTGGGAGATGACTTACATTGTGGTAAAGTAGTGGGACACACCTTGAAATATGACCAATAAAATAGAGTACGACTTAAATTTTTTTTATTAAGCTCGTATTAGACAACTTGTTTGTTCATGGATTCTTCCTAGAGCTCATGGTACAATTAATAGATTCATAAGTAATATGTTTTCTTGGTGGTAGCTCTTATTGATCAAGATACATAAGGTCATCTGGATCATCCAATCAATGATCTAGGTATCCAAGTCCAACCAATGATCTGGGTAGGATGTGTATGTTTATAAAACCGACCCTGCTATTTGGACCGCCGCGGTACTGTCCCGCAGCCACATGGTGCGTTGGAATTGCTCTTCCGACCTGGAATAGGTCCGCGTTAGCGGAAGAGGAGGCAATAGCTGACCGGCACGCGGATGCGGACCACCTCTCTGCCAGTCAAAATAGACTTCCCATTATAAAACATGCATCTTTTACTTGTGCATAGTTAAGGAATATTGATTCCACTTTATCATCTGAGGCTTGGTTTTGGATTGTAATTTCTTTCTAAAAATGTGATATAAAAGATTGACAGCAATCTCTCACTTTTCACTTGTTATTATTATTATTATTATTATTATTATTTTGAAACAACTTTTCACTTGTTATCAAAAGTGTTTAAAAATTAAATCACTTTTGTAAAAGCCCTTTTTATAAGCAGTTGTTACCTAACACTTTTTTTTTAAATTTCTCAAAACAAAGAAAAACAAAAAGAAACAATATGATAAGCAATTCCAAATCCAAGCCAGCAACCTCTCACTTGCTGCTTTCGAAAATTGACGATAGAATCAAAAAATTTACAGCAACCTCTCACTTGATATTAAAGTTCTTCCAAAAATTGAAGTGACTTTCCAAAATAAAAATTATAAAGCAACCGTCACCATAGCTTTTGAGAATGAAACAGTATAGACATCCATGATAAGCAATCCGAATTCCAAACTCGGTTTAACAAACCATCACCTAATATACATAATTTTCGAAACAATCGTAATATTACAATTAATAAAGGAAAATGATATTTGAGACATACTTTTTTTTTTTTTTATCAAACTGAAAGTAGTCAAATAATAATTTTAAAAATAAATACACAAAACTCCCTCTGTTTTATGGGTATTACAAGGATTATTCTACTTTGAAACTAATTACACTGACTATCCCTCTTCTTTATAAAAAAACATAAATGTGGTCAGTGTTATAACTTTCTATAGAAAATATAGAACGTAGGGGTGGAATATGTAATTAGTTTCAATGCAGGGATAGTTAGTGTAATAAGTTATAAGTATAAATTATATGATAGTTAACGTAAAATGCCCATAATTTTATTCTAAATTAAATTTTTTTTATTTTAGTTTGTACCAAATAAAATCTTAGTTAAATTTGTTGGAAATTCTAATTAGATTTAAGTACAAGATTACTTCACCCCTATAATAACCTGATGTAATAAAACCATGTGACCTTGAGAACGTCATTGGTCGGTGACTCTTTTTGGACCAAGCTACTAACTAGGATTAAATTCGACAAAAAAATATTTTGGTATTTAGATAATTAAACTCAACTATAATTCAATAAACTTAATTACATAGCCTTCTTTTGATACAAACTAAAAAAAATGACAATTTTAATTAGAATAAAAATGTTTTCGGGATTCTTTACATATGTTGACCCAAAATTAGGGCTGTAAAATGGACAGAGCAGTCCGTTGTTCGTACGAGTCCGGCTCGATAAATGGTTTGACCGCAGGCCGTCCGATTGAATTAACGAACACAACTTGGACAATTTTTTTGGTCCGTTTTAAAAATCGGACCCGGACACGATCATATCCATGTCCGGTCTGAATTTGTCCGCGGACAGTCCGATAGTGGAGACTCCTTTTGGTTTTGCATCAATTATATCATATTGTTTTGGTTTTGCATCAATTTTTGGTTGTCCAGTCTGGATTTTCGTTAACCTTTTACCATTGTTCGTTGTATTCTATAACCTTCAATTGTATTTTCTTTTAACTTGATTTTTTGTACCAACTATCAAGGTATCTTGATAAAATAACAGCTTTTGGTAATATATTTAATTTGTCCGCGGACAGTCCGATTGAATTAACGAATAGTGGTTGTCCGTGTCCGTCCAGTCTGAACTCGAACAGTGGACTATCTGTGTCCGTCCGACTCGTTTACACCCCTACCCAAAATAGGTTCAAATGTCATTTTTGATTTGTAAATTCCCCTTCGGCTCTCTTTGGTAACCAAAATTTGAACATAGAATTGCATTTTCAAATAAAATTGGCCAAAATTATATTTTTACATGTTTGGTTGAGACTAGAAGTAGGAGATGGATTTCAGCTTGTGCAGTACTTGTTCCCCATGGACCCCACAATTGTTCCCTCAAAATTTAAATTTGCACATCATTTCAAGAAGAGAGGGTTAGATGTGTGGAAAAGGAAAACCTACATGGACTCTGTCTTTTTAATCTTAACTAGTATAATAACTTGCTTAATTAGTAAGTAATAATTAATTAAAAGTAGCAATAGATAAGGTTTAATTAGTGCTGGTCTTAAGATAATTAATTAGGTAAAGTTAATAATTATCGTGCTGCTATTAGCACTCCAAAAATGTCATTCAACATTTTTTTTAATTTTTTAACATTCAAAATCCAAATTTGTCCATGCATTAACATTATTGGCACTCCTAAAATGTCATTCTACACTCCTCTATGTACAAATTAGTGTCATATTTAATACATGGTATATTTGAAATTTGAATGTAAATAAATAAGATGAGTGTCGAATGACATTTTAGGAGTGCTAATAGCAGCACCCAATAATTATTATAATGTTAATAACAGTGGTTATATAATTAAGTAACATTAGATGATTAATTACTTAATCAATATAGTAAGTCGTTATCATGTAATAAAATAAATAACATTTAAAAGTTTATTTTTACGATATACTTTATAAATTATTTTAAATAATTTGCTTAAAATATTGACTACTTAATTAGTATTGAATATTAATAAGTAATAATCAAATTTATTAATATTTCATAAATACATGATATTTAATTAGTCAACTATAATATTTCGTTAATAATTTTTTCTTCTATTTAGTAATTATCTTAATTTGTTAAACCAATAATTTAATTTGGGAAAAATTATGAAATGTCCAAAAAACAAAAAAGTTTTATGAAAAACCCACCGCGCAATAACATTTCATCGCGTGTCCAGAATTAGCAAAAATATATAAAGAGGGTTCCGAATGACCTTTTTGCCCTTCCTTTTAATTTATTGAAAACACCCACGAAAATACTCTTAAAAAAAATGTTTTGATACTTCATCTTCTTCCATACGCTGCTCACTTTCGAATCTAGGTTTTCTCCTAAAAATTCTTCAAAAACTCGTCGAAAATTTTTGGAAAGGCCGAGACAAACGGCAAAAGTGCTAAAACGGAGGTTCAAACATAAAATTTCGGAAGGCCGATGTCACGACCCGCTACCCAAATTGTTGGGCCAGGCCGAGTCATGTCCAGCCTACGCTTGAAATAAAACGTAATAAGCTGTTCTAGAAATAACAAGATAAGACTAAATGTGCTAACAGTTCTATAAGTGAATAAAAGTCATAAATGCTCCAAACACAAAAATCGTCTCATATAGTAAAATGTCCAAAGTACAAGTCTGAATGTAAAACTGGATACATATCCAGTTACAAAACACGTAGTCTAATACATGACTACACTAAGTATCCCAAGTGACTACGCAAACTAGGCGAGTTTTCCCGCAGGTACATCCTCGTAAAGCAAAGCCGGGTCCTCGGCAGTATCTCCATAATATGAGTCACATAGTAACTCCTCCTCAGTAAGGACGCCTACAACGTTATCCTGTCAGGACGGGAGCAAGTACTGATTCTAGCAAACTAAATATACTAAGCATGAACAAGAATGTAATAAATTGGAATCATGGTATATCATGGTTTAATTGGTTTTTAGAAATGACAACATATAGTTTAAAAGTTTAAAATCGTAGCATGTACGTGAATCGGTCAATAGGTGAATAGGATGTACAACGGTACATATCAAGTTTTTCTGGCATGCACATACGTGCACGAACGGCATCGGTGTATATCCATACACAAACGCGGGATCAGAACATACGGCAAGGTCACATGTAGAATGTCACCGAGCGCGGTAAATACATACGGAGAAGGGGGTCATGTTCACGTACAATACTAACAGTTTACCCTTAACCCGTTATTTAAACATGTAAGAGATATGAGATATTGTCTAAACATGGTAGAGACTAAAAGTAATACAACATGTAAAGTTCTAACTTGCTACCCCAAGGATCAGCATTTAACATGGTTGGTAAATCGCAGTTTATTGTTATAGCAGTATGTAAAGTTCGTAGAAAGTACTTGCCTCTAGCAAAGCAAAGCAAACTGCGATAAAAGTGCTATAGATGTCTGGTAACTCGTCACTGTAGAAATAAATATATAAACTTAGTCTTTACACTAAGCTAAAATACTAAGACACTAATTAGTGCAACACGACTTGTGACTGGGCACCTAGTCAAAATGATGACTTTAGCATAGGAGACCAATGTGGGGTGACACACTACTATAACTAACTTTCTAGGGTCTTTACACTAGTGAGGGGTGAGGTTCAATACGGCTAAAACTCAAAATAGCACAAAAAGTTGCAAGTCGTAATTATTCAATAAATAAATCAAATGAACATTGTGTTCCAATAATTTTTGAGATAGACAAAAAGTTTAATTTTATATAAAATAAAGTACCAGAATGATTCTTGTTAATTATAGAAATTTATTATAATTTTTTTTGGAATTTATTAACCAGTACAAGTATTTTATAAAAATCAGTTTTCCTAAGTACACAGAAAATGAGTTCTGGTTTCATATGCCAAAATGGTGGCAAAACTGTAAATTAAATACTGTAAAAATTATACTAAATTAGCTAAATTAACATAGTATCTAAATACTATTTTTCCAGAATTTTAACAGTACTTTAAGTATTTTTAGAAATTCAAAAACAGCATTGCACACAATCTGAAATTAAATAATTAATTATCTGCGTATTTTGTCCATGTACATAATTTGAACCAAAGTTCAAATACAGGACCCAAGGCCATGAATCAAGTCCAATATGACTTGTACAGGTCTTGAATGTGTGAAAACACATTTGGGCCAAAAAATCTATGCTAGGCTTGGACACCAAATGGTTGCAGTAATTTAAATATACAAAAATACAAAGACATAAAAATACATGATAAATACAAATATTTTAATAAGGCAAAATTTTACATAATGGATATATACATACATATGTTAAAATACATACATATATATATATATATATATATATATATATATATATATATATATATATATATATGTATACATATATACATATATATATATATATATATATATATATATATATATATATATGTATATATGTATACATATATATATATATATATATATATATATATATATATGTATACAATATTTGTATATATATATACTTTATAATTAAGTATTTTCTTATATATATATATATATATATATATATATATATATATATATATATATATATATATATATATATATATATATATATATATATATATATATATATATATCTATACAGCATATATATATATATATATATTTTTTTTTAAAAAATATATATATATATACAGCATATATATATATTTAAATACAGTATATATAATAATACATATATATATATATACAAATATATGTATACATATATATATAAGTATATATATATAAATAATAAAAAGAAAAAAAAGAAAAGAAAAGAAAAAGAAACAAAAGAAAAACAAACAGAGGGCTCGAACTCGGCCCTCTGTTCTGGAAGGGTGAAGTCTTAGAGCCCCACCCGCTGGCCAGTGGGCCTGAGCGGGCTTGCTATCAGGGTGGGGCTCGGGTTAATAATAAAGAGTTCAATTAATTAATGGTTTTTAACCCACTAAAGAAACAAACCCGACCCGTTATGCTATACCGTGTCCTGACAGTTAGGGATACGGCTTATGAAACACGATACAGAGTCTTGTGTCTACACTCAGCACGACACGCACGAATTGATTCGGCCGTGTCCAAGCTAACCAATAGATTGCACGTGTCCTGGCGAGTCATCTACGTGAATTTGAGACACAAATATGACACAGAGACAGTACTGACACGTACGTGTCCGAAGTTGGGTTGCTATCGGGGTGGCGACTGGACGGAGGAGGCGTCGTGGTCGGGGCGCTCGGGTGGCGCTGCGGTCGACTCGACGAGGCGAATCGAATGGTGGTGGTGGCGACCAACGACGATGGTCGGTGAGGCGGTGGTAGGGTACGCCGGAGTTAGGGTTTAGGACCTAGGGTTTTCGCCGGAGAAGGAGAACTACGGTGGTCGTGGTGGTGGATAGGGTTAGGGTTTGGTCTGGGGTCGAAGGGGGGTTTTTATAGGTTGGTTAGGGCGGTGGATTGGCCGGAAAAGGCGGGGGCAGCCTGGTCGTGGCGGTCGTCGGGCAGTCGGGGGGCAGCTCGGTCGTCGGGGGTGGGTAGAATAGGAATTAGCATTAGGGCCCCTAGGCTTTAGGATATTACAGATAGGTCCCTAAAGTCACTAAATACAAATATAAATTTGCATTCCTCATTTAAAAAATAATTCATTTATTACAAGCTGATATTGTAACAATTCTAATTATTACAAACTATAATTAAAACAATTTAATAAATTACAAAACTATATTAAAACAATTCTAATTATTACAAAATGATATTAAAACTTTTTAATTAATTATAAAATGATATTTTAGTATTTAAAACTTATTTAAAAATCATTTAAAAATTCTAGAAAAATTCCTAAAAATCATAATAAATATTTTAAGGCTAAATGTGTCATTTAAAATTAATTAACACTAATTAAATAAATTTTGAAAAATAGGGGCTCACAAGTCTTCCCTCCTTGAAAAATTCTGTCCTCGAAATTTACAAGGATTGAAGACCCTAAAATATTCTAACATAGCAAGCAATGTAACAAATGACTAAGGCTATGATCGAAACTAACCTCTAAGGTATCAAGCGGGAACGGGTGGTTCCCTCGCAGCGGTTGGATCGAACAAGTAAGGGTATCTCTCTCTCATGCCCGACTCCCTCTCCCAAGTAGATTCACCCGGAGAGTGACGGCTCCAAGCTACTCGTACTAAAGGTATAACCTTGTTCCTCAGCCTCTTCTCTCTCCTGTCTAATATCTCCACTGGCTGCTCAGAAACTGTAAGGCTCGGTCCGACCTCCAACTCTGAATGATCTAGCACATGACTGGGGTCTGGAACATATCTCCTCAACTGAGATACGTGAAAGACATCGTGAACTCCTGCTAGGTTGAGTGGAAGTGCAACCCTGTAAGCTACCTCTCCAATCCTGCCAAGTATATCGAATGGCCCGATGTATCTGGGGCTCAGCTTTCCTCCTCGTCTGAACCGGATCGTCCCTCTAGTAGGTGATATCTTCACTAGCACCATATCACCGTCTGCGAACTCCATCGGTCTGCGACTAGCATCAGCCCAGTGTTTCTGCCTGTCCTGAGCTACTCTGAGCATGTCTCTGATCATCCCGACCTTCTCTGCTGCATCCGTGATCATCTCTGGCCCAAGCATAACTCTGTCTCCAACATCATCCCAAAAGAGCGGTGTGCGGCATCGTCGTCCATATAGCGCCTCGAAAGGAGACATACCGATGCTGGCTTGGTAGCTGTTGTTGTATGAAAAATCTACCAAGTGCAGATGGCTCTCCCATGATCCTCCGAAGTCCAGTACGCAGGTCCTCAGCATATCCTCCAGTGTCTGTATCGTCCTCTCGGACTGCCCATCTGTCTGCGGGTGGTACGTCGTACTGAACTTGAGCCTACTGCCCAACTCCTCCTGCAAGCTCCTCCAGTAGTGGGATGTGAATCTGCTGTCTCTATCCGACACGATGCTCACTGGCACTCCGTGTAGGCGAACTATCTGTTGCATGTATAGCTCTGTCAACTTCTCGGTGGAAAGCCCCACCTTGAAGGGTATGAAGTGCGCACACTTCGTCAGCCTGTCCACGATGACCCAAATGGCATCCTTCCCTCCTTGGGAACGAGGAAGCCCTGAGACGAAGTCCATCGTAATATGTTCCCACTTCCACTCGGGAATGGGTAACGGCTGCAACAAACCAGCTGACCTTTGGCGCTCCGCCTTGACCTGCTGGCAAACTAGGCATCTCGAGATGAAACGTGATACATCCCTCTTCATCCCGTGCCACCAAAGATGTTCCCGCAAGTCACGGTACATCTTGTTAGCACCAAGGTGAATAGAATATCTCGATCGGTGCGCCTCCTGCAAGACTGCCTCTACCAGCTCTCCCTTCGGCACACACAATCGGCTGCCATGCCTCAAGGATCCATCCTCTGCTATAGTGAAGTCATCTAGCAATCCAGCTAAAGCCTGGGCTCGAAGTCTGCGAAGGCTCTCATCTGTAGACTGTGCCTCCCGGATCTGCTCTATCAAACCTGACTGAATGTCAAGCGCCATCATCTGTATCACTGATCCTGGCCAAACTAGCTCGATACCGAGCTTCTCCAGGTCTTCCCGCAAATGTCGATCTATCATCAGATACCATGCCATCGGATGCCTGCTCAACGCATCTGCCACCACATTTGCCTTCCCGGGGTGATACTGTAAATCAATGTCGAAGTCTTTCATCAACTCCAACCATCGTCTTTGCCTCATGTTCAGCTCTTTCTGCGTGAACACATACTTCAAGATTTTGTGGTCAGTAAAGATTTTCACACGCTCTCCGTATAAGTAATATTTCTATAACTTGAGTGCAAAGATCAGCGCAGCTAACTCTAGGTCATGGGTAGGATAATTTCGCTCATGAGTCCGCAATTGCCTAGATGCATAAGCAATCACTTTTCCATGCTGCTGTAGGACACATCCTGGCCCCTTTCCTGAAGCATCGTTGTATATGGTGAAACCTCCAGAACCTGAAGGTAATGTCAGAACTGGAGCGGTCGTCAGCCTCCTCTTCAGCTCCTCAAACGCTGCCTGGCAGTCCTCTGACCAAATGTACTCTGCGTCCTTCCGCATCAGCTTCGTCATGGGTTCCGCTATCCTAGCAAAGTCCTGGACGAACTTTCTATAATAGCCTGCTAAACCCATAAAGCTCCTGATCTCTGAAACTGACGTCGGAGCCTTCCATGTCTCAACTGCAGCAATCTTCCTGGGATCCATCGAGATTCTATCTCCAGTAACTACATGGCCGAGAAACTCCACTTGGTCTAAAAAGAACTCGCACTTTGGCAATTTGGCAAACAATCTCTCCTGCCTCAGAATCCCCAAAACTATCCGCAAGTGCTCTGCATGCTCCTCCGGCGTCTTCGAGTATATCAGGATGTCGTCGATAAACACTACGACGAACTTATCCAGATACTGATGGAATGTCTTATTCATCAAATTCATAAAGACATCTGGCGTATTTGTGAGGCTAAATGGCATTACCAGAAACTCGTACTGTCCGTACTTCGTGTTGAACGCCGTCTTCTGGATGTCTGCTGCCCTAACCTTCACCTGGTGGTACCCGGATCTCAAGTCTATCCTAGAAAACACCTTCGCCCCGCTCAACTGGTCGAACAAATCATCTATCCTGGGCAGATGATATTTGTTCTTGATGGTGATGGCATTCAAAGCCCGGTAGTAAATACACAACCGGACTGTGCCATCCTTCTTAGGCACAAAGAGTACTGGCGCTCCCCATGAAGAAGCACTGGATCGAATGAAACCCTTTTTTCAACAGGTCATCAATCTGCTCTTTCATCTCTATGGCCTCCTTGGGATTCACTCTATAGCAAGCCCGGATACTGGTGATGAACCCGGCACTAAATCTATAGTGAATTCCACATCTTTGTCAGGCGAAAGCCCTGGAAGATCCTCTGGGAATACATCCATAAACTCTCTAATGATAGGGTGTGGCGGTGCTACATCCCCAACTGTCGCACAACAGTTCGGCTCTAGGCTGATCTCCGGCCCTGTCCTTCTGACACTGAATGGTGCTGTGCCTGGGGGACTGAACAAAATACTACCCTCATGACAATCTATAGATGCATGGGCATAGCTAAGCCAGTCCATCCCTAATATGATATCATAACCGGGGAGTGGCATCACAAAGAATCGTCCCCTGAACTCTCTTCCGGCTATAAAAATAGAATATCTATAGATAGCTCTAATAGGCACTGGTCCTCCTCCCGTCATCACTCTACTAATCTCCGCAGTAGGTGTAGCTACTAGATGGTGTTTATGCATAAACTCTAATGATAGGAAGCTATAAGATGTACAAGAATCAAACAAGCATAGAGCTAGAAAAGTACGCAAATAAACATGACCTGTGATGACGTCAGCTAAGTAATCTGGCTCCGAAACCTGCTCCGGCTCTGGCTCGAGAGCTAGACTATAAACCTTCCCCTGAGGTCCCTTCTGCTGCTGCAGATGCTGCCCAAACCTCTGCTGCTGAGTCGGAAGCGGCCCTCTAGTCTTCGCTACTAGGCAGTCTCGAAGCTGATGGGTGGCAGACCCACAAGCTAAACACTGACCCAACCTCTTCCTACAGACGAAAGAGTCGTGGCCTACCCTCTTACAGAAAGTACACAAGGTTCCCTTCTGCTGCTGCCGGGGTCCCGGGGCTCTAACTGGCGGGGTCTGATGATGTGATGTAGGGGGACGGTATGTCTGCTGGTGCGGCGTCGGTGCTCTCTGCTGGAAAGCCTGACGCTTGGACGGTCCCTCGAGGTGTACAGAAACCGGCCTCTTGCTAGACAGAAGACGCTCCTCAATGCTTCGAGCCAACTCTAGGCTCTGGTAGTAGTCAGTCGTACCGTTCGCCACTATAAGAATGTCGATGTCTGGAACTAGACCATAGCAAAACCTACGGGTCATCTCCTCTGGATCTGCAACCAGACTAGGAGCGAAACGGTTCAGGCGACTAAACTCTGTCGTATACTTGTCAACAGAACGGTTCCCCTGCTGGATGTTCTGGAATCGTAGTCCCATGGCTACTCTAGCAGTGGTCGAGAAGAATTTCTTCTTGAACTGGGTCTTGAACTGATCCCAAGTGGCCCTCCCTCTCGCAAACAACGGTTCATTCCGGAACCAGACTCCTGCCAAGTCTATCAGCAGAAATCCCGCTGCCTCGACCTGGAGGTCACCCGGCATCCTAACTCCAAGGAGCTTCCTCTCTACCGAGTCTAGCCAGTCATCTGCTACTACTATGCCCTCAGTCCCTGAGAACTCCTTGGGATTCAGACCCATGAAGTCCTTGATCGTCTCCGCTCTCTGCCGTGGCTGTACAGGTGGTAGGACCATGGGACGTTCCTCAGAACGCTCCATGCTCTGGCGGAGTAGGGTAGTCTGCTCCTGATGGGTTGTTAGGAACCCCTGGATCAGAGTGAGCAGCTGGTTCCCGTCGAGTGTGACGGAAGCCTGGGTAGGTATAGTGATAGGGGGTGGTGGAAGTATTGGGTCCTGCTGAGCATGTGATGTAGAAGGTGGTGGAGGCATCTGGGTTTGTGGATCTGTGGAGTGGGGGAATGTGGTAGGTGGAGGTGGGTGTGTACCAATCAACTGGTCAGCTAACTGGATGGGGAGTGTGCCATTCTCAGGTGTAACATACTAGGATGAACGTGTAAGCACCATCTAATTACAATAAAAATGACTTATAAGGACTTGTTTAAAGTAAGCAATCATAGGCAAGAAAATCTAATTATAATAGCAAGCATGTGATGTATTTCCTATGTTGCAATCCTAGCAATCCTCTAGGTGTTCTAAGCGTCATTTCTAATGTTGTCTAATTACCTTAAGTCCCTAATTGCAGGCATGCTTGGTACAATAACGTAACCAAATAATTTAGTCTCGACCTGTATGGGCCACCACTAAAAACATGTCACGACCCGCTACCCAAATTGTTGGGCCAGGCCGAGTCATGCCCAGCCTACGCTTGAGATAAAACGTAGTAAGCTGTTCTAGAAATAACAAGATAATACTAAATGTGCTAAAAGTTCTATAAGTGAATAAAAGTCATAAATGCTCCAAACACAAAAGTCGTCTCATATAGTAAAATGTCCAAAGTACAAGTCTGAATGTAAAACTGGATACATGTCCAGTTACAAAACACGTAGTCTAATACATGACTACACTAAGTATCCCAAGTGACTACGCAAACTAGGCGAGTTTCCCCGCAGGTACATCCTCGTAAAGCAAAGCCGGGTCCTCGGCAGTATCTCCATAATATGAGTCGCAGAGTAACTGTAAGCCCCCTGAATTTCAGGGTTTATTTTTATTTTTTCTGAATGAATTGTTTTCGATAAATATATTATTATTTAATTGTTTTCATCATTTATGTGCCTTTCTATGACTTTGACTTCTGGAGCGTCAGGGATGCCAATCTCTGTAAACTCTCTTCACGAGTTTTGAAGTAGACAAGACTATCTTCGTTTTGATATATCATGTCCCACTTGAACTCGTTCCCTTGTGCTCTTTTTGTATCGCGCAACTTCGGGTCAACTTAGACCAATTAATCGTTGAATATTATTCCCACTTTTATTTTTGATCATCGTTTGCACGTTACCGTTGCTTTTAATTTAGGAGCACCAGATCAGCCATCTTCTCAGAACCAACTTCTCATGAATGATTTACTCGAGACGCTCTCCACCCATGACCTTCGTGTCCCACTCAGACACTTTATTTTGTGCTCCATTTTCTTCGCACAACTTCCGGGTCAATTTAGGCCGATTAATTATCTACCGTGAAACCCGATTTAATTTCCGATTTAATTTTGGGACCCGACATCGATCCAACCTAGCCGACCCAAAGTATGGACGTGGCCCACACGAAGCCTACTACCCACATGAAACTTGCGTCCCATTTATTGGAGTCTCCGTATATTATTTATTTATCCATGATTATAAATCCCTATTTTTAATTTAATTATTGCACCTGGTCCGATTTTGACCCGACCCGGCTCGACGGAACCCGAACCCAAGCTCCATGTTGCCCTCTCATGACTGCCCAAATACCCCACATAATTTTCCTATTTTTTCTATTTTGAAAATATCTCTCCCTCTCTCTCTCTCTATTTTACAAATATCTCATATATATATATATATATATATATATATATATATATATATATATATATATATATATATATAATTATATCTCTCTCTCTCTCACTTTACACAACACCCTCCCCCTCACCTCTACCTCACAGACACCCCCCCCAAATAGTGGCCGACTTCATTTCAAATATCTCCTCTCTCTCTCTCTATTCTCACACTCTCTTTACATATATACACTCCCACACATATAACACAACCCACACACACACAACTCTCTCTCTCTCTCTCACTCAACACACACACACAAGCCGACCCCCTCTTCCTCCCCTGGCCGAGATCCTCCACAGCCGAGCAACCACCCTCTCCTCCTCCCGAGCTCCTCTCCGACTTCCCCACTCCGCCTCTTCACAACCACACACCAACACCACCATTACCATCATCATCATCTACAACACTACAACCACACACCACCACCTTCACCATCCCCTCCACCACTACACCGCCACCGGGCAGCCGCCCCGCCGTGCCCCGACGATGCTCCGCCGTAGCCGCGCGCTGCAAACAGCAGCAGCGGGCAGCAGCAGTAGCGCTGGCAGCGCCTCCGCACGCCGTTGCCGGCAGCCGCGCGCGCCGCACGCGCCACCACGGCCGGCAGCCACCGCCGGCGACCCATCCTACCGGCGCACGACCCCCCGGCGATCACCCTCTGGCCGCCGCCTTCCTCCCCGGCGCGACGCATAGGCTATTCGTGCATTTACGTCGAAATCCCGTCGGCGCGCGCGAGTTTGGAACTCAGAATTCGCGCTCCGTTTGCAGCAAGTTCGTACGTGTTTTTCGGGAGATCCGACCGTTGGATCTGCGATCTCTTTGCTCCGTCGCAATTTCGGTATATCCATCTTCACTTCTGTCAATTTTCGTCCGTTAATTTTGTCGTTTGATACCTCAAAACTGGCCACCAAGTTGACACTTTAAATTGAACTGTTTTTGGACAGTTTCGTGGAGCCGACTTCGTTAGCTCGTATCTTCGCCGTCGCAGCTCCGTTTTGCGCACCGTCAGTTCCGGTGCACAGCTGGTATAACCATCTTCCTGTCTCCTTTATATTTCGTTTCATTTTAAGCACGTTTGGTTGGTTGAATTCGACGCCAAAGTTGGCCGTCCGAATTCTTTAAATCGCACTTGTTAAATTCTATTTTTGAACCCGAGACTCCGGATTCAATTTTTGACACCACCAGTAGACTCGTGGCGTCGTTCTGGCATATTTTCGTATAAAATTTGCTTGATTTGGAGAACGTGGGCCCTGGCACGTATTCCGGTGCAAAGCGGGTCCCACTTTTCGAGTCAACGGGTCACTTTGAGATCGGCTCATCGGAATCCAATTCCGGATATACCGTTGAGTTCGTATCGTCATTCTGGACTCGTTGACATATAATTTGCTGAGTTTTGAAGACATTTGCTCCGGCACGCATTTCCGTGCAAACCGGATACCAAGTGTCGCGTTAACGTATCATTTTGAGATCGGCACATCGGAATCCTATTTCGGACATACCGTTGGGTTCGTATCATTATTCTGGATTCGTGGACATATAATTTGCTAGGTTTTGTAGACTTCTATCCCGACACGCTTTTCGGTGCAAAGTGTGTCCAACGGCGGACATCATTTTGACCCGAAATTACCGTTTTGCCCCTGTGTCCAAATTGGACTTATGGGTAGGCTATCCTAGCTGATTTGACCGTTCTGGACACGTTGGTGATATTTATTTTATCATCCGACAACATCTGTAGATTTTGATTATGTATTATCCTTAATTTATAATTAATTATTTTTCTAGATATTGTTACTTTCTGGTTTTGAATTTTATATATATTTTAATTGCTGTAAAAATCTTGGAAAAATGGTATTTAAATATTATGTTAATTTAGCTAATTTATTATAATTTTTCTAGCATTTAATAAGTACTTTTGGTATTTTATAAAAATAGGAAAACAGAACTCATTTTCAATATATTTATGTTTGCTGATTTTTAATAAATATTTATGAGGGTTTATAAATCCCAAAAAAATTAGTATAAATTTCTATAATTAACAAGGATCATTTTGGTACTTTATTTTATATATATTTGAGCTTTTTGTCTATCTCAAAAATTGTTGGAACATAGTGTACAGTATGTTTAATTATTGAATAATTACGACTTGCAACTTTTTATGTTGTTTTGTGTTTTAGTCGTATTGGACCTCACCCCGTACTAGTATAAAGACCCTAGGAATTTAGTTTGTGTATAGTGGCACTCCATATTAGACTTTTATGCTAGGTCCCCACTTAGTTAGTATCCAGTCAGGAGTCGTGTCACACCACTAGTGTAATCTTGATCATAGATTAGAACTGAGTTTGTATGTCATTATTGACAGGACACCGGACATCTATATCTTCGTACTAGTATTCTTGCTTTGCTCGAGGCAAGTACATCTACACACTCATTTACTGTCTTTTAATGCTAGAACATGTATTAACCCTGTTAAAATACTGATCATTGAGGTAGCGAGTCATATCTTCACATGTTGTATTACTTTCAGCACTTGCCATACTTAGGACAGTTATCGTACCTTCACATGCTTCTTACTGGTTCTCAGTACATGTTTCACTATGCTTTATACTACTCGGAGTATTCACATGTTTCATACGGCTTCCAGTACCTGCCATGCTTATACTACTCCCAGTATCTCTCACATGTTTTTACTGTTCTCGTATCTTTAACATGATAGAATATGGGTTATGGGGAAACTGTTAGTAGCGTACGTGATCATGCCCCCCTACTCGTACGTATGTACCGAGCAAGGTTGACATTTTATGTATACCTTGTCGTAGGCGCACCAGCTGTATTTGTACGTATGTACATCTATCGCTTGTTTTCACTTATACGTATGTATATTTTATTTACATTGTGCCTCAGTACATTGTACATCTATTGACCGATCACGTACCTGCTCCAGTTTTAAACATTACATATACATCTGTCTATATGACATATGTGTCCATGCCATGATAGACTATGAGATGCCATGATAGACTATGAGATGCCATGTTCCATATGTTACCATGATACTGTGATCCCAGTTGTACCATGAGGCCATGTTTTCCAGTATTTCCTGTTTTATAGACTTATCACACCATGTTTCTTGTTGTACATCTCTTTCATTATATGTTCAGTACTTTAGTTGTAGAGGTTGTACTTGCTCCCGTCCTGACAGGATAACGTTGTAGGTATACTTTTCGAGAAGGAATTGCTATATGTTACATATTATGGTACTGCATTGAGGACCTGGCCTTAGCTCCAGAAGAGGCCCCAGCGGGGAACCTTGCTTAGTTATCTTTCTTGTGTTTTGGGACTTAGACTTTGGTCTGTACTTATATTTGGATACTGGACTTTGTATCAAGTTAGATACTTTTGTTATGTATTATTAAGTCTGTGCTCATGTTACCTTCGCTTATAGATGCTGTGTTGTGATGAACTTTAAATATGATTTTAGAACTGTTAGTAGCTTAGATCATTTATTGTCTATTCTTAGAACAGCTTACTGCGCTTTAACCAAGCGTAGGCTGGACATGGCTCGGCCCGGCCCAACAAATTGGGTAACGGGTCGTGACATGTTTTTTTTGGCGGCCCATGCAGGTCTCGACTTAAGTTGTTTGGTTACGTTATTGTACCAAGCATGCCTGCAATTAGGATCCAGGACAACTTGTTAACACTAGGGATAACATTTAGAACACCTAGAGGATTTCTAGGATTGTAACATAGGAGAACTCATCACAGCATAGGACCGTTAGCTATAATTAGCTTCTTGTTTGTATTTCAGTGGGTCAATTTAGACCAAGTTTGTACCTTTGGGATGACCCCTGAGGATCTCACTCTAATCTTACCTAGAAATCAGTTTCCACTTATTTTCATTTGCTCTTCTTTAAATTCATTGTTGACTTTAATTTCTGATTTTGTTGTTAACTTTGATCTTGCATCGTGATAAAATTTGTGGATTAAATTATGATATATCCTGATAAGGTAAACGTCTGCTTTAGTTATGGAGTTTAGAATTTATCGCAGCCATATTAGCTGGTATGACAAAAAACATAGAGCCTGATTTCAGATATATTATCCTATTCATAGAATTTAGATTTTCTCGCAGTCATACCGGTTGGCATGGCGAGAATTCTAGATAATATGATTTTAGGGAGTATACCTTAGTTATGACTCTATCGTTTATTGCATCTAAGCTTACTGGTGGGGCAAAAATTCTGGCAACATGATTTCAGGAAGACGTATATGGTTATCAGATCATATCTCAGCTTGGTTCACTTCGTTATGATCGATTGAGCAAGAATAAATTCTTATTATCATTCTTCCCCGTCTTGATTAACTCTGTTCTATCTACATCTACAACTAGGATTATAGGTTCTCTAGGATTCTCCAACAGGATTGTTTTCATGTTATCTTTTTGGACATAATTATTTTTGTGTTCCATCTTTCCTATGACTTGACTAAACTCTTCTTCGTTAACCTCTTGGAAAATTCTTCTCGTTATACATCTCGTTGTCTTCGTACCATTCTTGGAAATATTTCGATAAACTTTTCTGTCTTGCTTGACCCTTTAACTTGTTTGGATACTGTTATGGATTGCTTGACCTAGTCTTAGGCCTTGTTACCTTCTACTTGATAGACGACCGAAATAGCCAAACCTTGTTGACTGATCCTGTAGTATAACCATAAATGTATTGTGTGATTGTGATAAATACTTTTCCTAGGGATTGGTTAGATTAAGCTTATAGGACAAGTATAAGCGACTGACTGTAGTAGACTTGGAAACCACTAAGAACGATTGTATTGATAGTATGACTTGATGATAGGGTATCAAAAATGGAGAAATGAGATAGTATATTGTTATGACTATGGATTAAGGATTAGAATCTTGTGCTTAGCAGTTTGAGGATTTAGCATTTGTAGAATTTTGGTTGGTTATCTATAGCTAATTACATGTGATTAGAGGGTAGATCGATATGTGGATTGATATAGAATAAGTTAGAATGAGTTATCGTATTGTATACGAGATCGAGAAAATATCAGTTAAAAAGACATGGAACAAGACAAAGACATATATACATTGATAATTAATAAATCGGGAGTTTGAAATCGAGGATTTATATTCGGAGGACTTATTGAGTAAAAAGAAGAAGGCTCTACGCCAAGGATAAGAATTGAACGTATAATTTCAAGGAGAAACTGTAGGAAAGGATTGACGATAAATGATGCTAAGGAACTGTGGATTGATAGAATATGGATACTTAGGATACGATAAGGAAATCCAGTATTTACATTTGAGGTTGGAAATATGATTGATGATTAAGCATTTTTGGCTTATAAACATACCCAAAGAATGACCTATAGTTTATGGTATACATAAAGGTTCCATGTTAGTATGGAAGATTCTAAAGGATTTATGACGTAGTTTATGATAGAAGGACCATTGTTGAACCTGAACCAAAAAGTTTGTAGGAGAAACAGAACAGATGATTACAAGGATACCAGATTGAGTATCGTAGCCAGAGTAGCTACATGTTATAGTTTGACCGGTTGGATGATTTTTAATTTCGAGGACGAAATTTTTATAAGGTGGGTAGGATGTAAGCCCCCTGAATTTCAGGGTTTATTTTTATTTTTTCTGAATGAATTGTTTTCGATAAATATATTATTATTTAATTGTTTTCATCCTTTATGTGCCTTTCCATGACTTTGACTTCTGGAGCGTCAGGGATGCCAATCTCTGTAAACTCTCTTCACGAGTTTTGAAGTAGACAAGACTATCTTCGTTTTGATATATCATGTCCCACTTGAACTCGTTCCCTTGTGCTCTTTTTGTATCGCGCAACTTCGGGTCAACTTAGACCAATTAATCGTTGAATATTATTCCCACTTTTATTTTTGATCATCGTTTGCACGTTACCGTTGCTTTTAATTTAGGAGCACCAGATCAGCCATTTTCTCAGAACCAACTTCTCATGAATGATCTACTCGAGACGCTCTCCACCCATGACCTTCGTGTCCCACTCAGACACTTCATTTTGTGCTCCATTTTCTTCGCACAACTTCCGGGTCAATTTAGGCCGATTAATTATCTACCGTGAAATCCGATTTAATTTCCGATTTAATTTTGGAACCCGACATCGACCCAACCTAGCCGACCCAAAGTATGGACGTGGCCCACACGAAGCCTACTACCCACATGAAACTTGCGCCCCATTTATTGGAGTCTCCGTATATTATTTATTTATCCATGATTATAAATCCCTATTTTTAATTTAATTATTGCACCTAGTCCGATTTTGACCCGACCCGGCTCGACGGAACCCGAACCCAAGCTCCATGTTGCCCTCTCATGACTGCCCAAATACCCCACATAATTTTCCTATTTTTCCTATTTTGAAAATATCTCTCCCTCTCTCTCTCTATTTTACAAATATCTCATATATATATATATATATATATATATATATATATATATATATATATATATATATATATATATCTCACTTTACACAACACCCTCCCCCTCACCTCTACCTCACAGACACCACCCCCCAAATAGTGGCCGACTTCATTTCAAATATCTCCTCTCTCTCTCTCTATTCTCACACTCTCTTTACATATATACACTCCCACACATATAACACAACCCACACACACACAACTCTCTCTCTCTCTCTCACTCAACACACACACACAAGCCGACCCCCTCTTCCTCTCCTGGCCGAGAGCCTCCACAGCCGAGCAACCACCCTCTCCTCCTCCCGAGCTCCTCTCCGACTTCCCCACTCCGCCTCTTCACAACCACACACCAACACCACCATTACCATCATCATCATCTACAACACTACAACCACACACCACCACCTTCACCATCCCCTCCACCACTACACCGCCACCGGGCAGCCGCCCCGCCGTGCCCCGGCGATGCTCCGCCGCAGCCGCGTGCTGCAAACAGCAGCAGCGGGCAGCAGCAGTAGCGCTGGCAGCGCCTCCGCGCGCCGTTGCCGGCAGCCGCGCGCGCCGCACGCGCCACCACGGCCGGCAGCCGTCGCCGACGACCCACCCTACCGGCGCGCGACCCCCCGGCGATCACCCCCTGGCCGCCGCCTTCCTCCCCGGCGCGACGCATGAAAACACAAGTGTAGGCAACTCTAGAGGAGGGTGAATAGAGTTTGTGTCAATAATCACCAAATAAAAAATTAACTCTATATCACCTCCACAAAACAACTATCAAGATAGTAAATAAATCAGAGAGAAATGCGGAAGTAAATAAAGATCAGAAGAGCATACGCAAACACAGCAGTTTTAACCTGGTTTCCCTCGTGGAGGACTAGTCCAGGCCTGAGAACTCTAGCTCAGGATTCAAATCCACTATTTGTGAAATAGTAGTTTACAACCCGTGCCTTTTCTTCAGAAGAGCACGTCAACTTCTTACAGAGGATCGCAGTGGCGATTTGCTTGGAATTTTCCAAGCGACTTGGAATTGTCCAAGTGACTTTTCTTTTCAACTCTTGCACAAAAACTTCTAGCTGAATCGCACTTGAGTACCTTGGGGCTTAGAAAGTTTTGTGGCTAGTAGATTGGAAGAGTAAGGCTCTTGACTATATAGGCTATGTAAGAGAAGAAGAATAGAAGAGTGGATGGTTTCAAATGAGAGAAACCAAGGCCTATTTATAGGGTTCGGGACAAGCAGAATTCGGCCAGAATTCGGTATAGATAATTCAAATTTTTGGCCGTTGGACAGCTTGTAGCAAGCAGGCCCTAAAAATCAGCTCCTGAAAATCAGGGGACAGAGTTCGGCCCGAACTCTGTGTGGAGGCAGAGTTCGGCCCGAACTCTGTCTCCAGGAGACAGAATTGGTCCATTGGCTTTTGGGCTTTGTGGAGCTTGGGCTTGGTTCAGGAATTGGTCTGTTTGTATGGTAGAGCTTGGAGAGATATGTCTAAGGGTTGAGATGACTCAGTGCGACTCAACGTACACATTCTCCTAGACTCAATAAATTGAAGATTACAGACTTGGAACAAATAGGAAAACCAAGAGCCCTTTTGATGATGCCTTTCTTCTGATATCTGAGCAGAACTGAAGACATATTTCTCCTTGACAGCAGTCGTCCGAAGATAAACAGATCTGGAAATCTGAATACCTTTCGGGGGCTTCGCCCCCGAACCCCCGACGGGGGGCGCTGCCCCCTCGACCCCTGTCCGCTGACCGGGCAGCGGAACCCCCGATGCGAGGCCCCGGATAGGTCGCTAGGCGGTTCGGAGAAATCTTTTTGTATGATGCCGTCTTCGCTCCATCATTAATTCTTCATTGCCTATGTCCTGTTTGATCATGTTTGATCATGCTTACTGCATGTCTACAAATACATGTTAGGCCAGCAAAATATGTTGTAGTACGATAGAAGCATAGCAATATAATACAGGACAATTAGGACATTGCTAAGTTTAAGTAACAACATGATAGCATGTTAGGCCAACAAAATATGTTGCAGTACGATACAAGCATAGCAATATAATATAGGACAATTAGGACAATGCTAAGTTTAAGTAGCAACATGATAGTGAGTATATGAGTATTAGTGACATCATTATGTTAAACTTAACTGATTAGCCATATTCAAAAACATAATATAATCATTGGGCCAACAATCTCCCCCTTTTTGATTATGACAAATCGGTTAAGTTTAAGACAGATACGATAGATGCATATATCACTAATAAACACATACTACGCGAAGATAGTGTGCTAACTTAAACTTATTTCTCCTCCTTTGACATGATCAAAAAAAATAAGCTCCCCCATATTAAGAGATAAAATGAACTCAAGCATAAGGAGGAAGGCATAGACAATCATGATCAAGATATACTAAATGAGGAACAATGGGAGAAGTGTGTAAAGACAAGTATAGAAACTACATACCCAATGTAGAGTGCCAAATAGAAAATAGCTTGTCAAAACACAAATAGTTGGTAAAACTAAAAGAATTTGAAAATAGTCAATAGATAGTTTACCAACATGAAATCCAAGAAAGACATCCAAAAACATAGTATTACATGAAATCCAAGAAGGACATCCAAAAACTTTTGGAAGAGAATTATAAAAAAAATTCAGTCAAAAACCATAGGGATAAGATAATTGCAAATAATAGATATCAAAGTAGAAAGATACCAATTGAGATATTGAAATAGACAAATTTGATATCAATTGAAATATAAAAACTTGAAACATTGATCAATGAAACTATGATAGCACAATTGTCCACAGATAAATTGTGGAACAAAATAAACGAATGATCAATGTAAAATAGAGCAATTGATATAAATATATAAACTTGATATCAATTTAAATAAATAAACTTAAAACATTGAGCAATGAAAATATTATAGCACAATTGTCCACAGATAAATAGTGGAACAAAATAAACGAATGATCAATATAAAATGGTGCAATTGATATAAAATAATCTTATTATTTGCAAATCTATTTGCTTATCCAAAATTCATGCATTTGAACTCAATTACCTTATCATGCTATATGAATAAACATGAAGGTAAAGGAGAAACAATGTTTGAGAAGGAGAAATTCAGTCGAATTGAATGCTCCCCCTCAAACTATGACCAATATAGATAAAATCATGAATATTGGATAAGTCCTCAACAAGGAAAGCCAAATGAAACATACAAAGAAAACCAAATCAAAGAAAGCACAATCGTCATCAAGATAAAATACGAAATTAAATATTAACAAGATGACCCATATAAAAGAGAGATAATATGATGAAAACAATTGCATAAACTCTCATAAACCTTTCACAAAATATCAGTATCCAAAAAAATGGGTCAATGATGAACTACGTATACGACATATTAAATGGTATAAATGAATTGAACCAATTTATTTGCTCCCCCTTAAAATATGCGTATCTAGTTCCAAAGCACTTATAGCATAAATAAAATGATAACTACAAGATCTAGGGGTAAATCAACTATTGATTTCTCCCCCTTGCTCAATGCATATAAGGCTATAAAGACGACATAAAACAAATAATGTCATCTTTAGAAGAGATATCCAATAAATAGTCACTAAAGATGAACGAACAAAATATTATCTTAATTAAGCACATTTAATCAAAAGATTTCATGCATTAGCCTATATAGAAGAATCTCATATTTAAATATGATAGAACAATGCATGTTACCTTTTGAGAAAAAGATCATCATGAAAAGAAATAAGGTCCATTAGGAAAATATTATTATGAAAAAGAATAATAAGGACCATTAGAAAAATATCATAATGAAAAAGGAATAATAAGGTCCATTAGAAAAATATCATCTTGAAAAGGAATAATAAGATCCATTAGAAAAATATCATCATGAAAAGGAATAATAAGGTCCATTAGAAAAATATCATCATGAAAATGAATAATAAGGTCCATTAAAAACAATCATGATGAGAATCACAATATAGCTCAAAAGATAAAAATAAAACTAAAGAAAAATGTCATCATGAATAAAGTCAATTAAATCAATCATGAAGAAAGTCAATTAAATCAATCATGACGAAAGTCAAAATATAGCTCAAAAGCTCAAATATCATGTCCATGATTATCTAATTAAGAAATGATCAACCAACTTATTGCTTTACAAGGACTATGCATGTTTTACCACATATGTACCCATCAACGGGTAATAATCCAACCTTGCTAATACTAAATGAGAAACCAATGAAGTTCAAATAGCAAAGAGCATATGTGATAATCCATGAGTAGTCAAAGTAGAGTAATAAATTAACTTGATAACCACATAATTAGATAATATAGGACTACTCAATCATTAGGATCATTTATAAAGTAAACCATTAAATAATTATGATCCGTCATAAATCCCATCTAAAAAACCATATAAACAAACCAATGGAAAATATAGAAAAGAGTCAATCTTATTTAAAAGATTGCAAATATTCCAAAGAAATGATAATATAATAGAATCATAACTCAAAAGATGAGAGAAATTTAAGAGATGCTTGTCAATGACTAGTATGAAAGGAAGTTAAAGCGATGAATCACAAATCTCAATGGAAACAAGATAAAAGTAAAAATTTTGTCAAACTAATTTAGAGACCAAACATATGTATCTAAAATAGAATACAAATCTCATCAAGAAAATTCATAAATCTTGTTTTTGTAAACTAGTATATCATATATAGATTGAAATTCAAGAAGATAGCTAGATTAGTGAAAGTGAACAAAAAAAATTATGTAGCTTAATCAATACATCGTAAATAAGCAAGCTACATAACTAATTAAGATTAATGAGGTAGTCCATTAACAGGATAAAAGTGCTCATTAAATCTTAAGTCACTAACACTAAAGATATATGCTTAAGCATAGAGTTCACAATAAGGGCAATACATTTTGAATGATCAAAATGATTTATATACTCTTTGCTAAGCAAGGATAAGAGTATAAAATAGCAAGTAAATGAATTAGACTCTCATCAAGTAAAGGACAAAAGAGATGTTCATGAAAACATAGTAGAGCAAATCTCTTTGCCAAATATTGAGATTAACCCAAGATAATAAAATAATAGAATGATCTAGAGAATCCAAAATATATAGCCATTTTGAAATAAGTGTATTCTCTAGAAATGGAAAATCTCAACGTAAAAGTTCAACCCATAGTAGCTAAAGACATGAGAAGTATGATATATCAATTACATGTATTCTCATGTGCTACAAAACATCATTTGGCAATAATAATAAAATATTTATAGCTCAAATATAAGGCTAGATATGATGAAGTATTCTGGAACTTAGGAGAGGATCCAGAGCTAGATAATGGTTGCATGTAGACCTTAATAAATCTTAAGTCTATAAAGTGTTGATCACTTTGGGTTAGCTGTAGGGGCCGGTTCCCAGCTAGCGGTAGTCCGAAGACTAGTGCACCGTGTCGCTTCAGGCTATTTACACCTGTATGAAAGAAGGACCCTTTCGGCTTGTTCCCAAGATGTTCTTTACTTTTAAGATTAGATTTAGAGGAATATATGCAATATCATCAAACAACATCAAAGTCCAAAAATTCTAAGTATAAGAAAGGTAAATACCCAAATAACAATCAAAGAATGATCATAAAAATTTGCTAAGAGTATTTTCAAAACAAATATTTTCATAATACACTTTATGAAAATAAATATATAGAAGATTCATATTCAAAATAAGTATGATGATCTCAACAAGTAAGGTAAAGCACAAAACCAAGCAATTCTTAAAAGAACTTCCATAAAAGTCATGAACAAGACACTAATAAATATTTTCTCTCAACATTCCAACTTAAAGGCATTTGAATAAATAAATATCAACATTTGGAATTAATAATGGCCATTGGATCTATAATATGATCAACGGCTGAGGCTGTTTCCGGTTCTGGAACAGCCAGGCCGAATTTGGCCCGAACTCTGGTAAGGGCAGAGTTCGGCCCGAATTCCGGATTCTGGTGACAGAACTGGAATCAGGCTGAAAATTGGTTAAGCAAAAAAAGATCAAAATAAGTGTGAAAGACATGTATCCATAAAGTCAACAAATAAATGCCAATAAGATATCATCAACAAGAAGACTTTAAGGAATAAGCTAATTGATTCAAGTAGAGATAACACAAATTTAGTCAAAAGAATCAATAGCTAAATTATAAGGTAAGCACAAGTATGAATAAATACTCTTCAAAATAATATGAAACTTGAGCTTATCTCATATGCCCACATAAAGATATTTATACAAAAATAGATGTCAATATAATAAATACATGATCTACATGTAAATGAAGATTTAATGAATATAGTCATGTATCCAACATAAATGTTTGAAAAACTATCACAAATTCAAAGGCACGTATAAATAGACTTTATTAGGCAAAGACATAATTGATTCTCAATAGGATAATCAAAATAAAACATGAGAATCAATAATGAATATATTATGTAAGCACAAGGTTAACAAGAAGTATAAGTATATACTTATCAAGTGATAAGAAGCTTGTGCTAAACACATATATTCACAAATACCAATGATATACTAAATACAAATTGGCAAGAAGTAACTATCTCAAAACTTTAAAAATAGAGAGTCAAACTTTAAAACAAAATTCAAGAATCAAGCTCCAATGAACTAGAGTGATATGCATGCTTTATAAAGACAAAGAATAGCGAGCATGCATATGTAAATGTGTCACACTACTAGAAAATGAGTGATAAACTACATAGTGTGAACTAATCATTTAAAGCTGTGTAACTAGTCATGCTAGATAAAAGAAAAAGAAAATCAACTAAGCATGCTAGTATTATATCTCACATTAATTTATATAATAAGCAACTAAAGATATCAATGTGAGCTAGTAGCAAGACATCAAGAGAAACATGCGAAATTCTACAAAAATAAACCTTTTAAAGAGAATCGTTTAGCATGTTACCAAAGTGGCTCTAGTGGCCACACTTGTGTTGGTGCAATTGCTTGGAAGATAACCTTTGAGCTTTGCAACCACCAACACGCTTCCTCGGTGCTATGTCTTGATACAAGTAGCTCCACCTACAATATTAGGTGAAGACTTTGGTATCCAAATAAACTTGGATCCACATTTGTTAGCTTTAGGGACCCATATACTATTTACTCTAGTATTGGTAGAAAAACTCCTACGAATAGGACAAGTTACACTCATGTGTCCAATACGAGAGCAATAGAAGCACCTAATACTAGTGTGTGCACATGTATCAGAATGAGCATGATTATGAACATGTGACATACTAGAATGATGAATATCTCTAGAGTGAGTATGCATGGATTTGGTCTTAAGAATATCATGCAAATCATTATGCACACAAGTAAGAGAATCACTATGCATGGATTTGGTCTTAAGAATATCATGTTCTAATAGCAAATCATTATGCAAACAAGTAAGAGAATCAAATTTAGCATTTAAAGCATAATTCTCTTTTTCAAATAAAGCAATTCTAGAAATAAAATCATCATTTTATTTCTTTAAAGAGTCAATAGAAGAATCATGCAAATGATTTAGCTCATGTGCTTGCTTCTTAAGATCTTCTATTGATGAGGAAAGAGATTTGATTTTTAAAATTAAAGAATCATTCAAACTCTTTAAAGAAACACAAGATGAGTTTTGAGAGTCAAGTCTAGATAATAAATCATTGATTTCATTTCTCAAAAACTCATTAGCTTCTTCTAAATGAATAACCTTTTCTACAAGTTCTTCATTTGTAGAATGAAAAGCCTTAGCAAACTTTAAGGAATGGTTAGCCATGGCTTTCCACTTAGAACACTTATTGCATTTAGAAGAAACATGATTGTCTATGCTACTAGAAGAAAAACCCTCTTCATCGGAGGAGGAAGAATATGATGCCATACACAAATAAACAAGGATCTACTCTAAGGATGTTAAGCCTAACAATAGAGACCTTGCTCTGATACCAATTGAAAACACAAGTGTAGGCAACTCTAGAGGGGGGTGAATAGAGTTTGTGTCAATAATCACCAAATAAAAAATTAACTCTATATCACCTCCACAAAACAACTATCAAGATAGTAAATAAATCAGAGAGAAATGCGGAAGTAAATAAAGATCGGAAGAGCATACGCAAACACAGCAGTTTTAACCTGGTTTCCCTCGTGGAGGACTAGTCCAGGCCTGAGAACTCTAGCTCAGGATTCAAATCCACTATTTGTGAAATAGTAGTTTACAACCCGTGCCTTTTCTTTAGAAGAGCACGTCAACTTCTTACAGAGGATCGCAGTGGCGATTTGCTTGGAATTTTCCAAGCGACTTGGAATTGTCCAAGTGACTTTTCTTTTCAACTCTTGCACAAAAACTTCTAGCTGAATCGCACTTGAGTACCTTGGGGCTTAGAAAGTTTTGTGGCTAGTAGATTGGAAGAGTAAGGCTCTTGACTATATAGGCTATGTAAGAGAAGAAGAATAGAAGAGTGGATGGTTTCAAATGAGAGAAACCAAGGCCTATTTATAGGGTTCGGGACAAGCAGAATTCGGCCAGAATTCGGTATAGATAATTCAAATTTTTGGCCGTTGGACAGCTTGTAGCAAGCAGGCCCTAAAAATCAGCTCCTGAAAATCAGGGGACAGAGTTCGACCCGAACTCTGTGTGGAGGCAGAGTTCGGCCCGAACTCTGTCTCCAGGAGACAGAATTGGTCCATTGGCTTTTGGGCTTTGTGGAGCTTGGGCTTGGTTCAGGAATTGGTCTGTTTGTATGGTAGAGCTTGGAGAGATATGTCTAAGGGTTGAGATGACTCAGTGCGACTCAACGTACACATTCTCCTAGACTCAATAAATTGAAGATTACAGACTTGGAACAAATAGGAAAACCAAGAGCCCTTTTGATGATGCCTTTCTTCTGATATCTGAGCAGAACTGAAGACATATTTCTCCTTGACAGCAGTCGTCCGAAGATAAACAGATCTGGAAATCTGAATACCTTTCGGGGGCTTCGCCCCTGAACCCCCGACGGGGGGCGCTGTCCCCTCGACCCCTGTCCGCTGACCGGGCAGCGGAACCCCCGATGCGAGGCCCCGGATAGGTCGCTAGGCGGTTCGGAGAAATCTTTTTGTATGATGCCGTCTTCGCTCCATCATTAATTCTTCATTGCCTATGTCCTGTTTGATCATGTTTGATCATGCTTACTGCATGTCTACAAATACATGTTAGGCCAGCAAAATATGTTGCAGTACGATAGAAGCATAGCAATATAATACAGGACAATTAGGATATTGCTAAGTTTAAGTAACAACATGATAGCATGTTAGGCCAACAAAATATGTTACAGTACGATACAAGCATAGCAATATAATATAGGACAATTAGGACAATGCTAAGTTTAAGTAGCAACATGATAGTGAGTATATGAGTATTAGTGACATCATTATGTTAAACTTAACTGATTAGCCATATTCAAAAACATAATATAATCATTGGGCCAACAACGCATAGGCTATTCGTGCGTTTACGTCGAAATCCCGTCGGCGCGCGCGAGTTTGGAATTCAGAATTCGCGCTCCGTTGCAGCAAGTTCGTGCGTGTTTTTCGGGAGATCCGACCGTTGGATCGGCGATCTCTTTGCTCCGTCGCAATCTTGGTATATCCATCTTCACTCTTGTCAATTTTCGTCCGTTAATTTTGTCGTTTGATACCTCAAAACTGGCCACCAAGTTGACACTTTAAATTGAACTATTTTTGGACAGTTTCGTGGAGCCGACTTCGTCAGCTCGTAACTTCACCGTCGCAGCTCCGTTTTGTGCACCGTCAGTTCCGGTGCACAGTTGGTATAACCATCTTCATGTCTCCTTTATATTTCGTTTCATTTTAAGCACGTTTGGTTGGTTGAATTCGACGCCAAAGTTGGCCGTCCGAATTCTTTAAATCGCACTTGTTAAATTCTATTTTTGAACCCGGGACTCCGGATTCAATTTCTGACACCACCAGTAGACTCGTGGCATCGTTCTGGCATGTTTTCATATAAAATTTGCTTGATTTGGAGAACGTGAGCCCTGGCACGCATTTCGGTGCAAAGCGGGTCCCACTTTTCGAGTCAACGGGTCACTTCGAGATCGGCTCATCGGAATCCAATTCCGGATATACCGTTGAGTTCGTATCGTCATTCTGGACTCGTTAACATATAATTTGTTGAGTTTTGAAAACATTTGCTTCGGCACGCATTTCCGTGCAAACCGGATACCAAGTATCGCGTCAACCTATCATTTTGAGATCGGCACATCGGAATCCTATTTCGGACATACCGTTGGGTTCGTATCATCATTCTGGATTCATGGACATATAATTTGCTAGGTTTTGTAGACTTCTATCCCGACACGATTTTCGGTGCAAAGTGTGTCCAACGGCGGACATCATTTTGACCCGAAATTACCGTTTTGCCCCTGTGTCCAAATTGGACTTATGGGTAGGCTATCCTAGCTGATTTGACCATTCTGGACACGTTGGTGATATTTATTTTATCATCCGACAACATCTGTAGATTTTGATTATGTATTATCCTTAATTTATAATTAATTATTTTTCTAGATATTGTTACTTTCTGGTTTTGAATTTTATATATATTTTAATTGCTGTAAAAATCTTAAAAAAATGGTATTTAAATATTATGTTAATTTAGCTAATTTATTATAATTTTTCTAGCATTTAATAAGTACTTTTGGTATTTTATAAAAATAGGAAAACAGAACTCATTTTCAGTATATTTATGTTTGCTGATTTTTAATAAATATTTATGAGGGTTTATAAATCCCAAAAAAATTAGTATAAATTTCTATAATTAACAAGGATTATTTTGGTACTTTATTTTATATATATTTGAGCTTTTTGTCTATCTCGAAAATTGTTGGAATATAGTGTACAGTATGTTTAATTATTGAATAATTACGACGTGCAACTTTTATGTTGTTTTGTGTTTTAGTCGTATTGGACCTCACCCCGTACTAGTATAAAGACCCTAGGAATTTAGTTTGTGTATAGTGGCACTCCACATTAGACTTTTATGCTAGGTCCCCACTTAGTTAGTATCCAGTTAGGAGTCGTGTCACACCACTAGTGTAATCTTGATCATAGATTAGAACTGAGTTTGTATGTCATTATTGACAGGACACCGGACATCTATATCTTCGTACTAGTATTCTTGCTTTGCTCGAGGCAAGTACATCTACGCACTCATTTACTGTCTTTTAATGCTAGAACATGTATTAACCCTGTTAAAATACTGATCATTGAGGTAGCGAGTTAAATCTTCACATGTTGTATTACTTTCAGCACTTGCCATGCTTAGGACAGTTATCGTACCTTCACATGCTTCTTACTGGTTCTCAGTACATGTTTCACTATGCTTTATACTACTCGGAGTATTCACATGTTTCATACGGCTTCCAGTACCTGCCATGCTTATACTACTCCCAGTATCTCTCACATGTTTTTACTGTTCTCGTATCTTTAACATGATAGAATATGGGTTATGGGAAAACTGTTAGTAGCGTACGTGATCATGCCCCCCTACTCGTACGTACGTACCGAGCAAGGTTGACATTTTATGTATACCTTGTCGTAGGCGCACCAGCTGTATTTGTACGTATGTACATCTATCGCTTGTTTTCACTTGTACGTATGTACATTTTATTTACATTGTGCCTCAGTACATTGTACATCTATTGACCGATCACGTACCTGCTCCAGTTTTAAACATTACATATACATCTGTCTATATGACATATGTGTCCATGCCATGATAGACTATGAGATGCCATGATAGACTATGAGATGCCATGTTCCATATGTTACCATGATACTGTGATCCCAGTTGTACCATGAGGCCATGTTTTCCAGTATTTCCTGTTTTATAGACTTATCACACCATGTTTCTTGTTGTACATCTCTTTCATTATATGTTCAGTACTTTAGTTGTAGAGGTTGTACTTGCTCCCGTCCTGACAGGATAACGTTGTAGGTATACTTTTCGAGAAGGAATTGCTATATGTTACATATTATGGTACTGCATTGAGGACCTGGCCTTAGCTCCAGAAGAGGCCCCAGCGGGGAACCTTGCTTAGTTATCTTTCTTGTGTTTTGGGACTTAGACTTTGGTCTGTACTTATATTTGGATACTGGACTTTGTCTCAAGTTAGATACTTTTGTTATGTATTATTAAGTCTGTGCTCATGTTACCTTCGCTTATAGATTCTGTGTTGTGATGAACTTTAAATGTGATTTTAGAACTGTTAGTAGCTTAGATCATTTATTGTCTATTCTTAGAACAGCTTACTGCGCTTTAACCAAGCGTAGGCTGGACATGGCTCGGCCCGGCCCAACAATTTGGATAACGGGTCGTGACAGTAACTCCTCCTCAGTAAGGACACCTACAACGTTATCCTGTCAGGACGGGAGCAAGTACTGATTCTAGCAAACTAAATATACTAAGCATGAACAAGAATGTAATAAACTGGAATCATGGCATATCATGGTTTAATTAGTTTTTAGAAATGACAACATATAGTTTAAAAGTTTAAAACCGTAGCATGTACGTGAATCGGTCAATAGGTGAATAGGATGTACAACGGTACATATATATCAAGTTTTTCTGGCATGCACATACGTGCACGAACGGCATCGGTGTATATCCATACACAAACGCGGGATCAGAACATACGGCAAGGTCACATGTAGAATATCACCGAGCGCGGTAAATACATACGGAGAAGGTGGTCATGTTCACGTACAATACTAACAGTTTCCCCTTAACCCGTTATTTAAACATGTGAGAGATATGAGATACTGTCTAAACATGGTAGAGACTAAAAGTAATACAACATGTAAAGTTCTAACTTGCTACCCCAAGGATCAGCATTTAACATGGTTGGTAAATCGCAGTTTATTGTTATAGCAGTATGTAAAGTTCGTAGAAAGTACTTGCCTCTAGCAAAGCAAAGCAAACTGCGATAAAAGTGCTATAGATGTCTGGTAACTCGTCACTGTAGAAATAAATATATAAACTTAGTCTTTACACTAAGCTAAAATACTAAGACACTAATTGGTGCAACACGACTTGTGACTGGGCACCTAGCCAAAATGATGACTTTAGCATAGGAGACCAATGTGGGGTGATACACTACTATAACTAACTTTCTAGGGTCTTTACACTAGTGAGGGGTGAGGTTCAATACGGCTAAAACTCAAAATAGCACAAAAAGTTGCAAGTCGTAATTATTCAATAAATAAATCAAATGAACATTGTGTTCCAACAATTTTTGAGATAGACAAAAAGCTTAATTTTATATAAAATAAAGTACCAAAATTATTCTTGTTAATTATAGAAATTTATTATAATTTTTTTGGAATTTATTAACCAGTACAAGTATTTTATAAAAATCAGTTTTCCTAAGTACACAGAAAATAAGTTTTGGTTTCATATGCCAAAATGGTGGCAAAACTGTAAATTAAATACTGTAAAAATTATACTAAATTAGCTAAATTAATATAGTATCTAAATACTATTTTTCCAGAATTTTAACAATATTTAAGTATTTTTAGAAATTCAAAAACAGCATTGCACACAATCTGAAATTAAATAATTAATTATCTGCGTATTTTGTCCATGTACATAATTTGAACCAAAGTTCAAATACAGGACCCAAGGCCATGAATCAAGTCCAATATGACTTGTACAGGTCTTGAATGTGTGAAACACATTTGGGCCCAAAAACCCATGCTAGGCTTGGACACCAAATGGTTGCAGTGATTTAAATATACAAAAATACAAAGACATAAAAATACATGATAAATACTAATATGTACATAAATACAAATACAAATATATATATATATATATATATATATATATATATATATATATATATATATATAAAATATATATATATATATACATCATATATATATTTAAATACAGTATATATAATAATACATATATATATACAAATATATGTATACATATATATATAAATAATAAAAACAAAAAAAACAAAAGAAAAGAAAAGAAAAAGAAACAAAAGAAAAACAGACAGAGGGCTCGAACTCGGCCCTCTGTTCTGGAAGGGTGAAGTATTAGAGCTCCACACGCTAGCCAGTGGGCCTGAGCGGGCTTGCTGTCAGGGTTGGGCTCGGGTTAATAATAAAGAGTTCAATTAATTAATAGTTTTTAACCCGCTAAAGAAACAAATCCGACCCGTTATGCTATACCGTGTCCTGACAGTTAGGGACACGGCTTATGAAACACGACACAGAGTCTTGTGTCTACACTCAGCACGACACGCACGAATTGATTCGGCCGTGTCCAAGCTTACCAATAGATTGCCCGTGTCCTGGCGAGTCATCTACGTGAATTTGAGACACAAATATGACACAGAGACAGTACTGACACGTACGTGTCCGAAGTTGGGTTGCTGTCGGGGTGGTGACTGGGCGGAGGAGGCGTCGTGGTCGGGGCGCTCGGGTGGCGCTGCGGTCGACTCGACGAGGCGAATCGAATGGTGGTGGTGGCGACCGACGACGATGGTCGGTGAGGCGGTGGTAGGGTGCGCCGGAATTAGGGTTTAGGACCTAGGGTTTTCGCCGGAGAAGGAGAACTACGGTGGTCGTGGTGGTGGATAGGGTTAGGGTTTGGTCTGGGGTCGAAGGGGGGGGGTTTATAGGTTGGTTAGGGCGGTGGATTGGCCGGGAAAGGCGGGGGCAGCCTGGTCGTGGCGATCGTCGGGCAGTCGGGGGCAGCTCGGTCATCGGGGGTGGGTAGAATAGGAATTAGCATTAGGGCCCCTAGACTTTAGGATATTACAGATAGGTCCCTAAAGTCACTAAATGAAAATATAAATTTGCATTCCTCATTTAAAAATAATTCATTTATTACAAGCTGATATTGTAACAATTCTAATTATTACAAACTATAATTAAAACAATTTAATAAATTACAAAACTATATTAAAATAATTCTAATTATTACAAAATGATATTAAAACTTTTTAATTAATTGCAAAATAATATTTTAGTATTTAAAACTTATTTAAAAATTATTTAAAAATTCTAGAAAAATTCCTAAAAATCATAATAAATATTTTAAGGGTAAATGTGTCATTTAAAAATTAATTAACACTAATTAAATAAATTTTGAAAAACAGGGGCTCACAGTCGACAAACGATAAAACCGTTTATCTCAGGCTCCTCGAAGATACGCTCATTTTGCGACAAATTTGACATCGTTTCGACCTCTCAGTCAAAAGTTATGGCCGTCCAAAGTTTCAACTGACCATAAAATGTAGGAGAATGGCCATTCTCCGTGTTAGAACACGAAGAATGTTAATTTCGCATGAGGGTGGCCATTCTCCGTATTAGTAACACGGAGAATGACATTCTCCGTCTTAATTTACACGGAGAATGGCCATTCTCTGTGTTAGTAACACGGAGAATGGTCATTCTCTGTGTTAGTAACACGAAGAATAGTATTTTTTGTCTTAATTTACACGGAGAACGGTCATTCTCCGTGCTAAATTACACGGAGAATGACCATTCTTCGTGTAATTTAGCACAGAGAATGGTCATTCCAGTGTTAAAACACAGGAGAATGGCCATTCACGGAGAATGTCATTCTCCATGTTAAATAACACGGAGAATGACATTCTCCGTCTTAATTTACACGGAGAAGTCCGTGCTAAATTACACGGAGAATGACCATTCTCCGTCTTAATTTACACGGAGAATGGACATTTTTCGTGTAATTTAGCACGGAGAATGGTCATTCCAGTGTTAAAACGCAGGAGAATGGCCATTCACCGTGTTAAAACGCAGGAGAATGCCATTCTCCGTATTAATTTACACGGAGAATGCCATTCTCCGTGTTAATTTACACGAAGAATGACTATTCCCAGTGTTAAAACGTAGGAGAATAGACATTCTCCGTGTAATTTAGCATGGAGAATGGCATTCTTCCCGTCTTAATTTACACGGAGAATGACCATTCTTCGTACAAAATTACACGGAAAATGGTCATAATGGCCATTCTCCGTGTGAGAATGGCATTCTCCGTGTTAGTAACACGGAGAATGGCATTCTCCGTGTTAATTTATACGGAGAATGGCATTCTCCTTGTTAAAATGCAGGAGAATGACTATTCTTCGTGTTATATCGACGGAGAACAGTTGACAGAAACCTAATTTTTTATTTTTTTTGTTTTGTGGAAAGAAATTTGACATGAATAAAGATTCTCAAGAGTTTTCGTTCTTCTTTCAAAACGATGCTAACTTTTATGGAAAAGAAGAAGATATTCTCTCCATAATTGACCTAATTGTCGGAAAAGAAGAAGAATAATAAGAAGAAGAAGATGAGCGATGATCGGAGTTCGACTGAAAAAAAAGTACGGTAAACTACGAACGATCTTTGCGATCTCTACTGAAGATGAGAGTAATGGAATTCAGATATCTCGTGAAGAAGAAGAAGAAGAAGAAGAAGAAGAAGAAGAAGAAGAAGACGAGAATCGCGATCCCAATCTGAGTTTGTACGGAGGGATAGTTATGGTATTAATTTTGTAAATATAGAGCATCTAAAGGGAATCTTGGAATACTTAACGTGGAAATATATAATTCTGGATATTTCATAAACCCATCCTGCGGGTGGATTTTTCATAAAAAACCAATCCCGAAATTGGATTTCTCAGCAATTTCCAGATTTAATTTTGTTAGTATTTAACGATTTTGTTAATTTATTATAAAGGATTGCAACACACGAGTTGTGGGTACAGTTTACGGTAAGAGAATAGTAGGACCACAAAGAAAGAAAGAGAAATAAATATAGTCCATATTTCTATTATTTTAATAGTAACATTGATGAAGTTATTATTTAGTTTTATTATATATGATAATTAATTAAATAATATTCTCTTATCAAATTTGATTAATTTTAAATTGAATTTTAACTATAAATTATATTATGTTCAAGTTATAAAATATATTTGGAATAAATAGAATATTTTGTTTAATAAATTGTAGCTAAGAATCCTTGTTTAGGGGATAATAGAATAGAATAGAATAGAATGCTAATATCTCATAAATATCTAATTTATGTTGTAATAAAATATATGTAACAATTTAGATTTCAAACAAAAACATATATTTTAATTAATATTCTTTTTGATCGATTTTAACTTGTAGATTAAATTGAATTTGATTTACAATATTAAAAAAAAAAGATTACGTTGAATTTAATCTCATTCAATCACTTAAGATATTAACCGTGTGAGGATCCCTCTTTCCTCATAAATGAGTAAATGAACTTTTTATTTCTAAATAAGTTATTCTTATATAACAAACTGTTAAAAAAATTTGTAACACCCCTACTTTTTGGGTAATATTATAATACTCTATATCACTTTTTCACTTTTTTATTCTAAGAAAATACATTTGTCATTTACTAAGGAGGTGTTTGCTAACATGTAAGAGTTGTATGGATTTGGTTTTTCATGGTAAATAGACCACTTTTCATATAATTCGACATTTGGTATATGGAATGTTAGATTTTTAAAAACTTCTAATGCACCTTCACTTTATGTCTCCTCCACGTCCTCTTCTATTTTCTTCTCCCCACATATATTGTCTCTTGTTGGATGTGGACAGATTTGTACTAATATATAATGGTAGATCCAATTTTTATATTTATATTATTATTCTATTTAGTATTTAGTTCAAACTAATTAACAACTAAACTGATAAACAAGTAATCAAAATTAATTAATTTTAAGTTAACATTTTAAATATGAATGACTTTTCTTAATTAGTGCTAGTTGTTAGTATAATAAAAATTATTTACATTAAATTATATACTTAGATTTGGACTTATATTGTATGACAACGAATACGATACGGTATAGTAAATAAGGATATGATGGACATGACATATATATATTTTTTGTCCATGGAGTTTGCCATACATATTTGTTAATTTTTTGATACATGTCCCACACGGTAATGCCAAAAAGTAATGTATTCTTACTTTCTAGATTTGGATGAGTTTGTCTATCTAATTAGTAGTAATTAAGTAGAAATAAAATAATTAATTATTATTTGAAATAATTTATTTATTATCTAGTTAAATCTTTTGAAAGAGGTAATTAGTGTTCATTTCTATTTGTTGAACTAATTATCATAAAACTAATTATCATAAAACTTATTATTATTATTATTATTATTATTATTATATATATATATATATATATATATATATATATATATATATATATATATATATATATATATATATATATATATATATATATATATATATATATGTACTCACATATGTAACATATGTACTCTGCCAAAGGGACAAGAAATTACATGAATTTTCTTAAACTTTTCACCGTGGAAAGTAAAAAAAATTCAAATTTTTATATCCACTCACGATTTACCAAATAAGTCGTAAGGAAGAAAAAAATACTTTTTTTTAATACTTTTTTGGCGGTATGTATCTCAATTCTTTTTCACTTATAGTTTACAAAGAGGTACTTGTAGTCACGACCGTTTCTCAGGGGCGGATCCAAGGATAGCTTGGGGTGGTCTGCAGTCCACCCAAAAAATATATATATATATATTTTTCCATATAATTTTTTTTTTTGATTTTTTTATATGAATTTATCTGCTACTAGTCCACCCAAATTTTTGGTAACCCATTCCAGCTATAGTTTATGGATCCGCCCCTGCCGTTTTCTGAGCATGTATAAGCTATGCAATCTCACATGGCCCAAAAAGTTGAAAGATCCCAATATTTAGATTTAGGCCTTAGACCATCTCCAATGGTGATTTCTAAAATTGAGTTCTTATCCTACTTGGCATTGTACTTTAAGGAGATTTCTATCCTAGTTGGAAGAGTTTCTACATAGAATTTGTAGACATACAAAAATGCTCTCCAATGGTTCTCCATTTCTATCCTATGTGTCACATAGTAATTTCTATGAGAGTTTATACTCCTAAAAAGTTTCCATCCTACATCATTGTCATCTAAGATAGAAATGGTGATAGAAATCATCAATTGGAAGAAGTTTTTTCTAAAATAGATTTCTTACGTAGAAATAGAGAAGGTAGAAACCCCATTGGAGAAACCCCATTGGGGATGGTCTTACTATTATTTTAGAAAATGCAGCAATAGAACATTTATGACAGAAAAGTTTTTTTTTTCCCAGAATGGTAAAAAAAAATTTTCTTTTCCTTTTTTGGTGTTTGTACAGTCGGCCCTGTTTGTAGTAGACCTATCCCTTTGGCAGCAAGAAATTCTCACGAGAAACAGTTGACCCCATCAGATTATGTATACACATCGCTTCTAATCTACGCTTTGCGTGAGCAGATTCATCCCACCTAAATTTCCTCTCTCTCTCTCAACAAATTGCGGTTAAAAGAGAGCGAATACGAATAATAAAATAATATTAATAAGTTGTAGACAGTGCAAGTGCAACTACTGCTGCAGTTTACCTCTCCCTCTCTCTCTCTCTCTCTCTCTCTCTCTCCTCCCTCTCTCTCTCTCCTCAAAGCAAACGCTAACCCTAACCCTAACCCTAGCTCTCCGGCAATGGAGGACGGAGGAGGCCGGTGAGGGGGATCCACTACAGAAGCCAATGGGGAAGAATGAGGACGACCTCTCGCACTCGCTCCCGGCTCATTCTTCTGCTCCGCAGGGGGATGGGGAGGCCAATGGCGGCGGCTGCCGCTGCCTCGGCCGGACCCCCAGCGTCAGGTGCGCGGCGGCGCTGGTGCTCGGTCTGGCGGTGCTCCTCTCCGCCCTCTTCTGGCTGCCCCCGTTCCTCCCCCGCGGCCGCGGGGCCCACGATCAGGAGTACGGAGGAGGTCAGCGTTCTCGCCCCCCCCCCCCCCCCCCCCCCCCCCCCCTCCGAATCTCTGCTCAATGTCATTACGCGTCTCTCTTTCTTTCACGGGGGGTTTGTGTGCAATGCCGCTGGAATTTGGTAGAGTCACTGTGTCTGTGTGTTCCTTTGTTGTTGTTGAGGAAGAAGCTGTGCTTGCAGTCTTGATTCGTGTCCGGTGAGAGTAGATCTGGAAGTGGCATGGTATGTGCATGGACACGACCTTGTTGATTGTGGGGTTGTGTATGTTCTAGTTTTAGCTACTAGTCTCTCTTGTGGATTGGTTTCCTGGTGTACTAGTTAAGTTAACTATATGCTAAAAAATGGGTATTGATGCCGTGTAGCTCGGATAGGATCCGACACGGTTCGATCCTCCTAGGACCTAGCAGATAATGCAGTGGAGCGGAGGAGAAAAGAACTTGTGTGCGTACGATGAGAACGGGAGTCGTCCTCTGTGGCATATACCAGTGTCGGGACCTATCGAGAAGTTCCTTAGGAATGGTCGTTATATGGGGGCAAATCACTAATGTGCCAACCTGTTAACACCACACGAGGAAAAGTCGATCGTTCTTCCACTACGATTGTCATATGAGGGCAAATCAGCCGTTCGCCCTTCCACGATCGCTAGATGGTAGCTTCTCTGCAGCTTACCTTTGGTGCCAAAGTGGCAGTTCCTGAACCAGTTTGGGATGGACCTTTGAAATACTGACTGGACCAGGACCAGGACCAGGACCAGGAGCGGTCGGACCGGGTGTCACCTCTATTAGGTACGAAGTTTTAAGTTATGGCAGTGGATGCTATTTTAGAATGACAGACGTGGAAGAGTAGAGTACAGACATCTGCATATGATTTTCCGGAGTCTCATTTCCACTTTTCCAAATAATTAAGAAATAAGGATGACCAGATCTGGAGTTCAAAGGATGAGTAAAATGACTTCACCTAGAATTTTACTAATGGTCATGATAAAGTTAGCCCATGAGCATCTATCAGTGCCCATACAGGAAAGGTTAGTCTTAAACCCAACATCATTCTGTTTTATTGTAGTTTGGATTGCAGAAAGGATCTTAGAAAACAGCTGCTGAAGAGCAAACTAGAAGATAACTACTGCATCTCAAGCTACAAAGAGTTGAAAGAGGAATAACAGTGATCGCATGCTTGAAGAGATTATTTGAAGTCTTGTGTTTTTTAAGACACGGTTTTTTTCTTCTTCTATAGTTTACTACGCTCATCAAATTTGGACTAGTATATCTTCTGATGTGTATCTAGTACATTCTAGGAATCATGATATATCTTCCCTACTTTAATAGGCTTAGAGGTGACATAGCCTTGCCTTGACAAAAGAGAAAGCACGCTCAGACTATTGGAGCAACGCTTCATTTCAGAGAAGTAGAAGCATGAGCTGACCTAGCTCTAGAGGCAATTCTAGCAGAAACAAATGTCACCTTGGGGACGAAGAAGTGATGGAACATTAGGAACTAGTATGTCAAGACATCTGTAGGGAGACCAAGACATAAAGAATATTGTATCTCTCTGCAATTACAAGGTGAAAAAGAACAAGTTTATGTGAAGCCCTTTGTCTTGCAAGACCACTCTAATTTACTTAGGTAATTGCTATATTAATTTTCTGTGATGAGATTCTACTTATTTATATAGTACCATTCACCTCTCCTCATCATCTATCCCTTCTACCTCAATAAAGATATCTTAATTAGTTTAGTCTTCTCAATGCCAACATATGTCAACTCCATTATCCGATAAATATTCTCACCTCACTCTAATCCTAGCGTAACCCTATTCCTAACCCCCTTTTTGGTCACCACGTGCCCTATAGCCACCCTCCTTCTCTCCCCCATAATCCTATCCCTAACAGTGTTGTCAATTGCACAATTGAGGCACGTGCCATTGTCGCGAGGCACAGCGTGGCGCCCTGTCATGACTCTAGGCACTACGTTTCATTGAGGCGCACGCCTTGGTTGCACCATGACGTGAGACACATAACGCATTGAGGCGCTGTCTCATGAAATCTAACATGAACTTTAGATTTTACTTTGTTTTGGCTCAATCATGAACCATAACATGCACCATACTCTAATCTACAACCCCACTGGAACTCTTCAACTTTATACTTTCAGAATTCCTTCTTTACCCTCTTTTCTTCCTCGACCGTCTTTCAATTCTTCAGCAATCGTGGTGACCCTCATCCCTCGATCGCCAACAACTTATTGCGAGCCAAATGATTCAAGTTATTTTTTAATTCACAAGTTTCATTTTTTTTTTCCATGGTCATTTTTTTAAAAACATCAATTTAGTCTTTGTCGATGATTTTCATACATCGACGAAAATTTTCCACCAAAGACTAGTTACCTTCCTCATGTGGGCTATTTTATTTTGCAACTTCTTTTTTGTGAATTATTTTATACTTTTTCATCTCTCACCACATCAAACAATTCATCGTTAGGTTAACATTAATCTTTCTTTACGACATGCCTCCCATTGTCGAGTCCATTAGCTCATCGGATGAGATTTTTAAGTTTTGCATTTTTTTCTAAACTATCTCTACAATAAATGACTGCTTAGGATATTGCAATCACTTTTATTGTATTTATTTGAGTTTTTAACTAAATAAAAAATGTGTGCCTGATTTCAATGAGGCACCCACTCTAGCATGCGCTTAGCGCCTCAAGCGTTATGTGTACCTTGTGTTTCGCTATACTCGAACGCTATGTGTATCTTGCACCTCGCTATGTGCTATGACAACACTTCCCTAATCCTCATCCTATTCCTAATCCTCCACTCCCTAGCTGCAACCTTAACACATCCCACAATCCACCACTCTCCCAACTATATCCTACCATCTTGACAGCCCCTTCCGAGCACCCTCCCTTGTTGTCTCTGACAACCCCCTCTCCTCTCCCGCATTCACCGTCCCTTACCTCCCTCCACATGCCATCTAAGCTATTTCCTCCTCTCTCCCTAGAAACAACACCACTCCGTCCTCTCGCCCCCCTACCACACAAGTTTATCCAGCAAGTGTCCCCACCTACTCACCTACTATTTCCTTAAGCATTTTTTGTTCCCTCTTTTCCAAAAGGGTCCCACTACCTTCTGTGAAATAGCGATGCTCCATTATCATCATAATTCGGCTTAGTGAGACACTCTTCCATCATTGCTCCATGGTGATCAAATCAACACTGTGATCAGATAGCTATCGTCTCCTATTTTCTTACTTGCTAGTGTGCACCTCTAGATAACAACCTTGCCTGGTCTTAAGTTATCATCGACAATGCCGACTATATATCAAGATTCACAGTATTGGAATCAGTATCGGGCCCTTCATATGAGGATCAGATTTGACAGTATCGAAAATGTCAACGGTTTTAGATCGGAGTATCGAACTTTTGGAATTGAAAATCAAATAATTATTAAAAAATTATTAAAAATATAGAACGAATATTTTATATATTTAGACATATTTTGAAGTATTTTCAATGTTGTTTTTTTAGTAGTTTTGAAATTGAAAGAAATAATAGTCACACCATGCTGATTGATTTGCCTGTAATAGAATAGTTTTCTTAATTTCACATGCTTTTACAATCTTACTATACTTTTACACCCTTGCATATTGGTCTTTTTCGTTCAATTTTCTTTGTCGAATTGACCGGAAAAAGAGACCCAACGTCAGTATCGGTATCGGATCGGAACATGCCACACTGTATCGGTATCGTCTGTATCGTATCGTATTGGTTGATACTGTAAACTTTCCTATATATAATCGTCACATGTTATTCAAAGGGCTCTTGCAGACATTCTAGTCCCCCAAGAATGTCATGAAGGTTTTTCGATGGACCAGAATGATAATATGTATGCACAAGACTTACAATTTTAGGGGCTGTTTGGTTGCCCGGAGGTCGCATGAAAGTGGCTTGAAAAAGTGGGTTTGCTTGCAACTGCTGGATTTTGCAGCGTTTGGTTTGGAGTAACTCCAAGCCTGCATCTTTTCCATCTGGGCTGAGTAATGATGATTTTCCTCCTTTGCTTTACTCCGTTATTCCATTTCCACCTCCACCATAAAACACCCGCAAGTGGGTTGTAAGTGACTTGTTGCCATGGTGGGTCAAAAAAAAACATGGGAGGTGACCGGAGTCGGGAGCCGGCGTGCTCCGGCGGGATGAGGAGGACAACGTCCCGTTGCCGTCGCCGCCACCCTCCGCGCCCGAGCTCGAGGTCAGGGGGAGGTGGCGAATGATGGAGACCTCGCGACGGACAGAGAAGGTAGGTGACGTCCGGCGAGTACCGAGCGGGGGCGCGCGCACGAATCTCGTCAACGGAGGCGAGATGGAACTCGAGGAGGTGGAGATTGGGATCCACCACCGCCGGAAGGAGAGGTAGCAGTGGGGAGAGGAGGAGGTGGTGGTGTGGAGAGGTGGCGGTGGGGTTGGGAGGTGGTGGTGGGAAGAGTAGGAGGTGGCGGTGGCGAGTGGTGGTGGTGGTGGGGAGTGGTGCCGATGGAGAGAGAGGAGGAGGTGGTGGTGGGGAGAGGAGCTGATTTAATTTGGGAAAAGTTAGTAGAGAGAGAGAGAGCTCTGATTTATTTGTGGCTGAATTTGGTTCTAGAGAATTTTGGTAATTATGGCAATTAATGGTAATTAATGAATTATGGTAATTAATGGTAATTAATGAATTTTGGTTCTAGAGAATTATGTAGATTATGGTGTGTAGATTTTTCTGAAAACGTCCTTAACAAACTAATAATAAAAAATGACAGTGTAGATTTTTTTGAAAATGTCTTTAACAAACTTGAAGTGTAATATTTATATAAACTTGTTAAATTAGTGTAATTATTAATCTATACACACAAAAAAAAGTTGGGGTAACCATACCTAGATTTACCACATCTCCAACAAACTTCCACTTTCAACAATCCAAACAACCGAACTCATTTTTCTTCACTTTCAACAACCATCCAAACACGAAACCCATTTTTTTCTACTTGCAGGAGACAAAAAGTACTACATCCAAACACATTTTGGAAAGTGCCATTTTCACACTTTCAACTGCAACTCATTATGGTGTAAGTGCCACTTTCACACTTTCAAAGAGTTACATCTATCCAAACAGCCCCTTAGTGAAGCTTCTTGTTGAAAAGCAATTATTTATTTACCAACTACCAAATAGATGTGAACCCAACTCAAATCTCTATACTCTTCTGAAGATAACCTCCAACAATTATACGACATCTTCCATGGACTCATTACTTCTAATCCTTGTGATCTAGGATGTCAACTCGTGATACGTGTGTCGCATATCGTATCGTGTTGTGTATCATATGATACATGAATTAGGTAGTTTATTTCTATTCTTCTTAACCCATATAAGAACACGATTTAGTTTAATTTTTTCATAATTTTTTATTTTGTTTCATCTTTATATGTCTATATAGTTTCGTAACTATATTCTTAAGCATACATTACATAACTCTAGCTATGTTACACGGACACAACAAAATGATGTGCATGTCTATCTGTATTAATACTCATGCAACATAGGTAATTACTTTTGTACCTATTTGGAAATGTTTGTATCTTGTATTTATGTCTGTATCTCATATTCGTATCCGTACAACTAGGTTTTCAAGTAAAAAAAAACTGATAGTACCTATTAACTTACACGCATCATATCAGATCAACCAATACGTAATGAAATGGTTATACATTGTATCGTGTCATAAGATGTGTATCGTTTACCTTAAAATACTAGCAACATAGTTGCGATGATATCCCCAACTTCATAGCAAGTGTAGTGACCTTCTTGATGAGTGTATTTTCTATAAACCTCTCACCATAACTTGGCCGTAGCAATAACCTAAATCTCGATAAAGTCACTCCAACCTCCTCTATGCTGGTGGGCTTAGTTGGGAGGGGGGGGGGGGGGGGGGGGGGGGGGGGGGTGATCAGGATGGGAGGCAGGTAGGGAGAGGAAGAGTGGTCAGGGAAGCTTTCTGTAGGATAGTAGAGTGGAGATTGATAGGGTTTAAGTGAAGGTAATGTTAGTGGTGTGGCGGGTAATAGATTAGGGTTATGTTGACGGGAGATCTTTTTTCGTGAAAGGTAGGAGAGTTAGTATTTTGGAAAATCCCGTTATGATAAACTGGGGAGAAATGTGATGCTTTATTGAGGGTGTATGGACCCTATTCATATGCGAGACTAAAAGACACTGCATAATAAAGACATATAATGGGATACATGGTACTCTCTCACATTTACTATGTAACTGTCTCCTATTATGCACCTATCCTCATCCTATATATATATATATATATATATATATATATATATATATATATATATATATATAACCTCAATAAAGATATATGAATTAGTTGTCCTCGCAACAATGACTAAGCTAGAATTAATTTCTTAAGAAACATTGTCAGATTCATGTGCTTACTACCTATTGACTCCTACAGAATGTTTGTTCCATAATATATTCAAATTAGTTGAGACCATAATATAGAACATTATTGTTGTCAAGTTCATATGGTTACTACCTACTGTGACATGTCTTCCCAATGAGTTGATATGATAATCTCTCTGCATGGAACATCACGATACTTTTAGATTTTCTCCTACTTTATGTTCTCCGATACTACTGCTTTATTAATATTACATAGATTTAAGATTTGTGCACTGACGTAGTTTATTTGTCAGCTGTTGTAGTAGCGAGTTTCAGAGTGCCAAAACCAGTCCCCATGCTGAATGAAAGTATTGAGAAGCTTCGGTATGACATATTTGAAGAAATTGGTGTTCTGACTTCCTCGGTACTTTCCTCTTATGATATATTTATTGATTTGATGTTTATACGTGTTCTAACCTATTATCTCTGATGCCATAGGTGGCTGTTATCTCCATGGAACCTTTAGGGGGATCAAACTGGACAAATGTGGTGTTTGGTATTTGGCCTAATCCAAAATCTTTAACTATATCTTCAGTGGAGCTAAGCATTATCAGGGCCAGTTTTGTGTCTTTTGTAATACAACAGCAAATTTTCCACTTAACCACATCCTTGTTCGGGAGCTCGTACTTCTTTCAGATTCTAAAATTTCCAGGAGGAATCACAATTATTCCACCACAAAGTGCCTTTCTCTTACAGAAAGTGCATGTGCTTTTCAATTTTACATTAAATTTTCCTATCTATCAAGTACAAGATAAGTTGAGCCAACTGAAGGACCAGATGAAGTCTGGCTTGCTTCTCAACTCTTATGAGGTTTGGCGAATTCATTTTTCTTTCTTTACTTTCAAGCAACATATTTTTCATGAATTATGATGTATGTTCTAGATTCTGCTTTTGATTAGTACGTAGGTTTTGCATTTCAAGTTTTTTAAAATCTAGTACATAACAGTGGCAACGCTTATAGCAAACTGCATTTCCAGTTGGTCAATGTTTCTACATTCTAGACATGAATTAATGAAAACATTTGCACCTTTTGAGAGATCTTTGCTGGAAAGCATTGATAAAGACCAATAAGTTCTATTATATGCTCTCTATATAATTTTAAGGGATGGAGAACGATGGTGAACTTGATGGTAGATCTACTGTTATTGTTTTGTCTTGTTTAAATCCATGATTTTTTCACCATCAAACTAATCGTCATTTTACTGGTTCTTGCTGACAGTTTGTCATGTTGGTATTAGATAAAGTAATTGATGTTTTTTCATGGAATTCAGAATCTATATGTGAGGTTGACCAATTTAAAGGGGTCAACAGTTACTTCTCCTACAGTTGTTCAGACTTCAGTATTGCTTGCGGTCGGGAATAATCCACCATCAGTTCCAAGGCTAAGGCAGTTGGCTCAAAACATTAGAAGTTCTTCTGATGGAAATCTTGGTCTAAATCACACAGTATTTGGTAGAGTAAAGCAGATCCAACTCTCCTCTTTTCTTCAACATTCTCTGAATAGTGGAGGTAATGGTATATCAATGCCACCTAGTCCAGCTCCTCAACCTTATGATGACCATCATAACCTCCATCGCCACCATCACCACCACCACCACCATCATCATCGTCATCACTCTGTTATTCATTTTGCTCCTGCACCTGCTCCTCAACGCACACTAAAATCTCCCGCCCCCTCTGGATGCCACACTGTAATACCAAGAAGTCCCAAAAGCCTAGCTCACATAGTGCCAGCTGCTGCACCTGAGGATTCACTGCAACATTCTCCTTCCCCACTTTCAGACGAAAATATGCCTACTCCACCTCCCGCTGAAGATCTGCCAGCTCCATCTCCTGTTGAAGATCGTCCTACTCCACTTCCAAATGAAGAGCCACCTGCACCTGCTCCACACTTGCTCCATAGAACTCTGCCACATGTTGCTTTTGCTCATGCACAACCTCCTATTGAGGGTGTAACTGATGCTAAGCCTCCTGACAGAATGTCACCAGTTTCACCTTCACCATCTTCATGTAAGTTTGCTGTAACGAATTCTTTTATCTAGCTAGTCGTTTTTGGTCAAGCCACGGAAGAGAAGTTGGTTGATTAAGGAGGCAAAAGGATAAATCCATACTTGAATCTTGATTAGTGCACCATCATGCATATACTAATTTTCATGGTGTAATTGACCATCTTGCTATTGCTAGCTATCCTAGTATACCTAATTAATCAAACTCATTCACAAGCAAATTGACTGAAAATGCCTTCTTAGCCCTTTACCTAGGTTGCATAGATACAGAGATGGATTCGGATAGGACACGATACTGATTCAAAATTAGGTGTTTTCTAGAGAACTTAGGATGCAGTACAACATGGGTACGGTTATATATAGAACGCATAGCTATAGTACATATTTTATGTGTTAGATCTCAGTAATTATCTATGTTTATGCATGTTATAGCTAGCAACGAGGTTCCAAAAGATCGAGAAATGGTTCATGAATAAGATGTTGCTTTCACATTTCTCAAGTATGTTTGGCATTATCATGATTATGCCAAATCACTTTCGGACATGTTTGGTGTCCACTTGGAACTTGAACATGGGTAAGCGAAATCCGACCGTAGAAAAGAGGCTATATAATCTCATTAGGGCTCAAGGCCTTACTATCTGTGTTGCACGACACAGTAAGGACACGACACTCGCACCACACCTATTTTTGTGTCTCTTAATGTATTTTGGAGTGTTCGATATGTGTCCATGGAGTGTTTGACACGACAAAGTCACATTTGTGGTCTTATACAAAGCATGTGACATTGCTACTGAATCACTAAACCTGCCTAGAAATAAAAATTACATTAAATCATGACAATACAAAAAATAAGATAACTGGGTTACTCTTCTACACCACCATTAGTTTTGGAGGAAGTATTGTGTCTGAAATGTGTCATACATAGATATAGACACGAATATGGTCCTCAGGACTGGGAGGAGCATTCGTGATGCGAGGAGGCAATGAGGACCAAAATGCCTAGGCGGGTCCTCGAAGCGGCTAGGCGGGGGCTTGAAGATTAAAATTAGGGGTGCAATAGGTAAATTCATACAATCTTGCAATTTATGACTGGGACATTATATTGTGGTTTCCTCCTAAAGTTTTATGACAAATACATAACTAAAAAAACTATATGCATCACGTGCAAAGTCATGCATACTACATATACAAGATTGAGATTTTTTTATTTTCTTTTGAGATGTCCGGCGATACGCACGGGACATTTGTGCACGCTGCATTGCATGCCTGTTGGGCCCACTGCCCTCCAACTCCCACCAAATAAATAGAAGGAATAATACACCTCCGTGACAACGTGGCTCGATCCACTGATATTTTGCCACCCAACCAGGGTCTTATACCTCTCCTCGGTAACCAAGGTTGAGACTTCAGCATCAACCTAATCTAGTGTTTAATCAAGAAACAATGACTAAAGTATTATTAACATGGCATAAAGTACAAAGATGAGAAAAATACAAAGATGAGAAAGATTTGATGATGGCCAAGGCAGACACAAAAGAGAAGGAACTTGAGAGGGAAAAGGGAAATTAGTATTGTTCATTTCCTCGTCCTTAATATCTATATTAGATTATTATAAACAGTAATATATATATATATATATATATATATATATATATATATATATATATACAAGTTATTGTCGATCGATCAAGTTCCCAATCCAAAAATAGATTGGCCAGAGTACATTTAATTTAAGTCAAAGCAAGTAGAGGCATGAGGCGACAGAGTATCTAAAACGCCTAGGTGACTGCCTAAGGAGACGAAGCGGGCAGCTTCAATAATATTGGTTTCAACTTTAGAGATGCCTGTAGAGTCATTGTCGGTGATGCTGTCATCCAAGACTAGCAGAACAACTATGTCCTGGGTCAACCATGAATGTTAAGAGATGAGTTGACCACACTCCAAGCTAAACCATTCTGCCCAACAACTTGACTGAATTTGTCGAACCAAGTCTGCAGAGATTGCTTGAGGCCATATATATATACTTGAAATATAACAGACTGGATGCTCCCCCACACTTTCATAATCACGAGGTTGTTGTATGTAAATTATGGTGTCTGTATGTAAATTGTCTTGGAAAGATCCCTGATGCATTCTTGATGTCAAGCTGATGAAGTGACCACTTGTGGTTGACTCCCAATGAGAGGAGTACCTGAGCAGTGTTTCACTTTTGCAACATAGGAGAAGGTCTCATAATAGTCAATCCTATAGGGTTGGTTGAAGCTTTCAACAAGAATTTCAGAAACTCGACAATCAATCTGGATAGTGTTTGAGAGTAAACATCCGTCTGCAACCAATATGTGAGTGTTCCCGGGGTAAAGTGACAAGATCACATAAATCATTGGACCAAACTCCAAAGAGCTTGCCTTTCCTCATCCATAGTATTACGCCAACCACAATTGATATAGGCCTCCTCCACTTAAGAGAATGAGAAACACAACTAGCTAACAAACTGGGACAAAGATGATATGAGACGGTAAGAAACAAAGTTAGCAAGAGCATGCTTAGTATAATTTCGTGGTTTCTTATGCAACGCAAGAGGGTGACATCATGCTCATCTGATAGAGGAATCAACAGGACTGCGGTGGATGGTTGTACTACTTGATCCTGTTGGCATGTCTCTTTCCTCACGAGTATAGACGTTGAGTTTAGTTGGTGCTAGATCATCCAGAGTGTGGATGGTATGGTCATCCGAGTTGATGGTGGGTCGAGGAGGCTCAGGAGGAGTGAGTGTAGGGAGCCGTACATTTGTTGTACAATAAAGGTAACACTAGTTGAGGTGATAACCTTGTACTTGGACGGTGAGAAGCAAACATAGCCTTTTTGGGTACACGAGTAACCTACAAAGAAAGGGATAGATTCAGTAGGGGGCGGGCATGGGCCTTTTTGGTTCAGGTAAAGTTCTTGTCACGTTTCCAATCGTCTAGGCAATGTTTCGAAATGACCACTGTATGATTGTATGTCTTAGTACTTGCATCCTGGACAATGCGGGTTGAAGTCATGAAAATTGCCTTTCCACACAACGATATAACCTCAGTAGACACTGCATTAGCTGGAGCCTCATGGCACTTTGGGGTCCTTCAAATTGTTAAGGAGGTCCTTTATGTAGGGTAATATTAAACTAATGGGCTATTAACAAATGATTTGTGCTCGACTTGATATTCTGCTCAGAATAAACTCAAATCAGTTAATAGATGAATCAGCTGAGCTTAAACATATGGGTTGAATAAAGTGAAGATTTGAGCTTGAACCAAGCCTGCTCTTTCCTTCTTTTTCTTTTGCAGACTTGATTTTTAGCTTATACAGGAACAGTCAATTAGTGCACCAAAGTCGGCTATAGTCTAATAACTACAATTTGTCATGAAGCTTTGCTCAACTGCTTATGCATATGTAGCAGTTATTTATATTCCATCTGCTATGCTATTCGGTAAACTCACCTCATTGAAGAGTGAACACTTCAAATTGAATACGACTCGATGCATGTTAGGGCTGTAGAATTGAACTCGCTATTATCAAATATAGCTCATTTTAAGTTCAAACTCAAAGGGCCCAAGCTTAAACACGAGATCTGGGCTCGAGCTGTAAAGTGTAAATGGGCTTTCATTTAAAAAAGGATCAAAACAATGTACGGCCCACTTGAACATGTCCGGGATCGATCAGCCTCAGCTTGTCCACAAGCCATAATTTCCTGGAGTTACTCTTGAATCTGGGATGATAGGCTGACATTTCGGATGGAGGCTCAAAGATCTGGCTACACAAATGCTTTTATCCAACTTGTTTGAAGGTTGATTGAATAAATCAGGGAATGTATCATGCTGATACTTTGTAGTCTATTGCGTTCCTAGTGCAGAGGGTTCGGCTGATTAAGCTCAACCTATTTAGACACGTTTTCTCATTTCTTCGCATGCTTATAAGTCGGTCAGATCTCATCATTTTTAAAGTCATGCAGATGCGCTTCCACGATGATTGCTTAAAAGAAACTGACACATTCTACGGGAATAACGTTTGCTTTTAGATTATACCTTCTTGTTCAACATAAACCTGACCTCATTTCATTGACGGGTTGCTGTGCAGCTTCTGTTGCAGGCCAACTTTCCACTTGTTGCAGGATCCTCCTTGCGCTACTCCTATATATGTTAGCACATCTATGATGACAAAGAAAGGGAACTTTTTTTTGTTTTCTAAGGCTCAAAAATTGTGAGTCAGTAGAGGCACTGATCTGCAGTGTCGTATAAGATAAAACAAACTCGGGAAGTTTGTACGTGGGAGTGTGGCACAAAGGATGCAGCACCTCAAAGTTCACTTGGTATATTTTGACGTATGTAAATATAGATAAATGCTGGAATGGGCAAGTGTGTTTTAAGGTCGGAGAGGCCCTAGTGGACATGTATCTTGCCTTGTTTCTTGTGTATTCTGCCGAAATGAAGAAGAAGAAAAAAAAGAAAGTGTTTTGCCCATGATAGGGGCCATGTTGTTTTCCTCCCTGGATTGTAATTTTTGGAAAGACCTACCATGCATTCTGTTCTACTACATATTTTCTTGTTCTATGTTCTGCTAGGTCCTTCTCCGTAAGGTTTGTATTTGTACCACCTCCCAATTTTTTTTGATCTATGAGAAGAAATCCATTTTAGAAAAAACTTCGTGATTTCTATCATCATTTCTATCCTAGGTGGCAATGATGTAGGATGGAAACTTTCTAGGAGGGTTTCTACATGTAGATTTTCAAGTTTTTGGATCAAGTTTGGATCAAGTTTTTGGATCATATTAGGGCTCGTTTGGATCAAGTTTTTGGATTCCTAGGAATAGATTTTCAATTCCTTTCCCATGGGAAAGGAATTCAACATTCCCATACCCATGTTTGGTTAGGTTGGAAATAGGTAGTTCAAAATTTTAAAAAAAATTTATTTTCATGTTTGGTTCACACATGGATAGGAATCTTAATTTATTTAGTTTTACTTTAATACCCTTTTACTAATTTTATGATGATTCACATGTTTGGGATAAGAGTTGAAAATTTGAAAATAAAGCGAGGGTATAACCGTCCAAATAAAATAGTCAAACATCATTCCTAGGAAAGCAAATCTATTCCCAATGGGGGACTTGGGAATAGCTTTCCCACATCCATGGGAATAATTTTTCCACCTAACCTCCTCCTATTCCCTCCTCATTCCCAATCCTAAACTTACCAAACATGGGTAAGGAATTCAAATCCCATTTCCAAGCCTCAAAAACTTGAACCAAACATTCTCTCTCATGACAATTATTATTGGGTTCCACACTATTAAATTTGTCCTTTTACTATGTGACACATGATTGAAATGGAGAACCATTTGAGAATATTTTTGTATGTCTACAAATTTTATGTAGAAACTCTTCCAACTAGGATATAAATCTTCTTAAAGTACACTGCCAAGTAGGATAAGAACTCAATTTTAGAAATCAATATTGGCGATGGTGTAAGTCTTTGCATTGGTACTCTTTTCTTTGTACTTGTGTTGGATTTGTTGTAGAATTCCTAGACTTTGAAACTTGAACAGATTTTTCATTTCTTCCCCTCTGGTTCTTGTGAGCATTTAAAGCTTTTGTCCGAGTTATTTTCGTCTCGTTATTGTTATTGAGAAACAAATGCTTTAATCTGTTGGGAGCTCACTGTTTTTGAGCGATTTCAAATTTCAGTTACATATCATTTAATTAATTTTCTTTTTCTTGTTATTCTAAAGGGAGTTGCAATTACCAAGGAGACTTTTACAACATCAAAGAACTTTCAAGGTGGATTATCAAAATTAACCTTCATTCATAAGGGAAACAATAAATTTTATTTTTAAAAATTGTAATAAATTGAGGATAGCATTGGTAATCTATATTGAAAATCCTTGGATATTGTAAATAGCTAATTACAATTTCCTATTCTAAATCTCTATTTGTCGAAAGTTCAGTACTTGGTTTGTCTCGGTCGGACTATGAAGAACCCATTCAACGCTATAGAGTCCAGTGACCAATTCTTTTCATTTTTTAGTAGACAGTTCCAGACATTGGTGCAACGCATGCATTGCCGGGCATTGCAAAAAAGAAGCAGCCACGTCCTCCAGACTAAACTGTACTCAAATCAACTTCCCTCCAAGGCGCGGTGTAATACATGTCTCGACACCGGATTCAAGTTCGCGGTCCAGAAATGTGGCAACGTTCTCGAGGCACAACTTCACCCGGGCTTCGTTGTGTCAAGATGTTAACCTAGGCCTGTCCGGGCCCAGATTTTATTGGGCCTAGGTTGGGCCGGACCAATCTGGACTTGATCAGCGGACCGGACTGGGCCGGACTTGAAATTAAAACCCTAATCCAGCACGGACCCAGACTCCAGACTCCAAACTGGATAGCTTCGGGCCAGGTAGGATCCACACTAAATCATTCCACTTTGTTTTCTCCTGGACAAGATTTTTTTTTTTTTGTTACAATGTTAAAAAAGAAAAAGAAAAAAAAGACACTCTAATCAATCCAAACTGTATTTTTAACTTGAACATGACTCTTTCTAGCATTCGAAATATATTTTTTGATAAAAATATTAAGATTTGTCTGGGAAGGATTGTTACAAGAATAATCTTTACATAACCATTAGGCTGAAAGTATCCTCCTACTCCAGGCAGGCAGGCAGCCAGGCCTCCATGCCATGGTCCATCAATCTCCTGAGCTCCTTCTAGGGCTGTAAAACGATTCAAACAGTTTGCGTTCGGCTCGGGCCAAGCTCGGTTCGAAGCTTGTTCGTGGGCAGGTCGATACCGAGCTAGGTCAATTTTTTTTTGTTCGAAATGGTGTTCGAACCGAGTTCGTCCATAGGTTGTTCAACTTGTTCTCGTTCGCGAAGTGGCTCTCGGTTCGGTTTCTAATATTATGACTTTTTCTAATATATGCTATATATTTTTATGGATGTTGATAAATTTTGTCTTAGAAAATTTACTCTCTTTTTTGTTATTTATATGATGCTAAATTTGTGATGTAAAAAGTATAATTAATTCAACAAAAAAATCTTTAAGACTTGAGAGTAACCGTACAACAAATTTAATCTTTTGTTCGGTCTTGGTTCGGGCTCGTCCGAGCTCGAGAACTAAATCGAGTCGAGCTCGATCGTTTCGAGCCTATAATCAAACCGAGTTCAAACACCATTTTTGAGCTCGATCTTGAGCTCGGCTCGAATAAAGCTCGTTCGATACTTTAGTCGAACCGAGTTTGAACACAGTTTGTTCGAGCTCGTTCGTTCGTTCGATTTTCAGCCTGCCTCCTCCGCTCTGGCCTCGTGCTTGAGCAGGCAAGTTTCGCAGCGTGATCAAAATGGCCTTCTCTAGCAAAATGATCAACTATGCACGCGTGCGTTAGGTAGGCTCCACACCCTAATCCTTCTTCTTCATGCTTTCGAAACATTTCAATCCTTCCTCCACCAAGCAAGAATGGCTGCTGCTGGCTACAACGCGGAAAAAGAAAATCTCGGTAAAAATAACAATCGAGTATACTCCAACTAACATCAAGTCACTTTCTTCGCACCCAAACAAAGGTTATATGGTAAGAAAGAAAGACAGAAAGTCACTTTCTTGGCAATAAAAATGAATGCGGAAAACAAATTAGCTTGACCCAGTTAACAGTGAAATGAAACAAAAATAGAGTAACCTAAATATAGCTTGATTAAAGTTGAAAGTTTCAAGCCAACTTGACTATTAAGTTTATAACATATATAGCTACCATGAGTCTCATGTTAAACTGCTTCTCTCTCTCTCTCTCACAGAAAATCAGTCCCCAGTAGTTTTTCCATAAACTACATTGCTCCTTCCCATTAAAACAAATAATACCATAACAAATTCATTTGCTAGCAGCAAAAACACAATAGGAAAATACAGCCTTAAATCCTTTTCTTCTACTTCCCACACACAAAGTTCTCATGAGCAATACTACGCTCGAAATGACAAATTGATCAGATTTAGAGTTTAAGAACTTCCCATTGAGGATCTGTATGTTAAGAAATTCTTCCAGATATATCCTCCTCACCTATTCTCAAGTGGCCCATTTACCTTGACATGACAGGCAAAATGCTCCAGTTGTGCTGAACTGGGAGTTTATTCGGCAGGTTTCTTCCTTGTCACCTTTGTTTGGCGCTTTCTTCGGCTCTTGTAAGAGCATCCGTGAGCACATCAATTGTCCAATCCTTCACGTCTCCCTGTAAATTATCACCATATATACTCAGCTTAGTAACGACAAATTAAAGAAAAATCATTTAACATGGAATGGAGAAGAGGCCGGACCAATTTGATATATTAAGCAAAGTGTTATGTATAAGATAACTATACTAATTCAGCAAGGTTCCTTCTATATCGTCATAACTAGTTTAAAAACTTGATAACTAGAAGCACTACATATCAAATGACGAACTTGAACAAACTAGCAGCTTGATGATTTTAAATAAAGAAACTAACCAAGCGGACTGGTTCTCCAGTTCTTATACGTGCATTGGGCCGAGCAAGCTTAGACTCAAAAGGAGTCCTAGGCCTAATTTCCTGAATCTCATCCCATTCTTCACGACTCAGCATCCTCACTGTTCCTTGCTCAGGAGGAGCATTTTGTATTTTGCGTTCCAGCCTCTCTTGTGCTTTGGATTCATCATACTGGCACACACACAAAAAAAAAATCCAACTTGAAAAGAATTTAGATTCTAATTCGTATCAATTTTAGAAAGATAATTGAATTATCAATCAAAGTCATGACAAGGTTCTAGCATGCAATAGTCATAAAAAACTATAGCAAAAGGCAAATATGAGGACGAAAAGCCTAGAGGTTACTCAAGTAATAGTAGGCATGAACTACAGTCTACAGTAAACCATGAAATCAATGTCCAGGAATCAGCTTAAATCTAGTATCAAAACAGCTAGAGGAGGACAACCTCTAATTAGAATAAAGCAAAATTGCTTGCCTTTCAAGTAGCCAGCCAATATACTAGAGCACACCAGGTTAGTCATGTAAAATAACTTAAACAAAAGACCAGTGAGTGCCTCACGAAGAGAGCATGAAGAAGAAACCGCAGTTAGAAGGATTTTCACAAACTTACAAACCATCACAGCAACACTGTTCTCATTAGTGGTAAACCATGCTCAGTATTCGTGGGAACTTAATTGGACACTCAAGGGATACTGTACTCAACATTCATGGGAAATGACATACGACTAAGGGGTGTTTGATTGTATGCAACTAGCAGTGGCTGCAAAGTTGTTCCAAGGGGGACGTTTACACCTGCTTAATAGCCTGTATGTGGCCTTTACGTTGATTGCTCTTGTTGCAACAACTTAATCCGATTAACAATGTGCAATGCAAGCAACTGCAAGTGGCTGTAAACAAAACGGTCTCATACTTTTAAGTACGCGGAGAACAACATTTTTAATAAAAAAAAGAACATGTTTCTAACATTTGTATAAAGTGGACAAATTGCTGGCACTTACAGTAGAGAGAGAGAGAGAGAGATTAGGATCCCCGCTCTTAAGTATCTCCACATGTTTTCCAAAATAATAGCCGTTGGATTATATTTTTTTGACCATTCATATTAGATCCTTAAACTACCCAATTTCTTGCGAGATTTTGATCTAATCTGAACGGTCAAAAAATACAAGCCAAAGGTTGTTATTTTGGGGAACATGTGGGGATATTTAAGAGCGGGATCCCGATCCCTCCTCATATATATATAAGACTGATGATACCCAAAAATGACTTGGGCAAAATATGGGATTTGGACGAACCCCAAGTCCGCGGGTCAGAGAACTCCTGCAGAACCACTACCGCGGTGTTAAATAACAGTTCACCAACAACACCTCACAACATAGTCAGGATTTGCCGCCATGCCAGTAAGGCTATGGCTCAACAATCCTCCAGCGATGTCATGGAAGTACATCTCACACACAATCTCACAAGCAGCGAAGTTCACATTGTCGCAGCCGTCAGAACAGTCAAAACAAACATGCTAGATAGTTCCCTCATTGTCGCAGCCGTCAGAACAGTCAAAACAAACATGCTAGATAGTTCCCTCATGGGCCTCTGGCCAGGCGAAGTCCACTCAATAATTTTGTCGTAGAGCCAGTCTCGCAGAACATGGTGGTGAAGCCATCCTCCTGAGACATAAACAGTCAAGCCACGGTCTCGCACAACAGTTGTCGAAGTCCAGCCGTGAGGCTCCAAAGTCACTCATGGGATAGCTGATAGCCGCGACGCAGCATGTTGACCAATTCAACTGTCGTGGCTTCCTTATGACGAAATCAGTTCGCTTACCCCCACTACTCATGCCACATGTCCCCACCACTGCCGAATGGAAGGAACACACAGGCCACAACGGCCTTAGCTCCCCCGAGCGTAACCTAAGTAGCCTTGTCACCGCAAAAGCAGGGGTGAGCATTATTCATTCGATTTTGGACAGAAAACCGGACCGAATCGAATAAGAGATCCACTTCAGTTTTAAAATTTTTTGGTTCGATTTTGAAAATACTAAAATTTCTTATTCGGTTTCGATTTTGGGTTTCGGTAAACTGAAAACCAAATAAGACTTATGCAATTATGAAAATACCCTCAATTCTATGCATATTTTGTGATTAACAATATTAGAAATTTCGTAAGGCTGGTTTGGCGCACCAAAGGTGCGCCTAGCGCCTAGGTCGTCCAAACGGCGCCTAGACACCGAACTGAACTTTTTTATTTATGTATATATTACTTCCATATATATTATGTATATGTTAATGAAAAAACAAAAAAAATCTTTGACAACTTGGTTAGAAGTGTGAGTGATAGGGTTTCACTGGTTCGAGTCCTATGGTTGTACTTGTACACACTTTTTTTTAGCTGACAATATATTTTTGGGTTTCCCAAACCATAACCCTAAATCAATTTCTCCCTCTCCCACTCCTCTCCTCTCCTCTTCGAGTGATATGTTCCTTTCCTCTCCTCTTCGTCTCCCTCTCCTCTCTTCTTCGAAGCGACGGCACAACAGCAGAAGCAGCATTCTTGTATGTTTTTTTTTTAATTTTTTTTATTTTTCTTTTGAAATTTCAAATCTAAAATTCTTGAATTATTTTTGAAAATTTTGAATTTTCGAACAGGCAGAATAGGCCGCCTAGTCCCTCCTAGCGCCTAGGCCGCAATTTAGAACAGGACTACGTGGAGGCCTCGAGCGACGGGGTCAGCAGTGGCGGCTGGCCCAGTTATCGGAGGGAGAGGGACTGCTACGAACGTGAGTGCCCGGCCGGCCCCGACGACCCTGCCTCGAAGTTCGGGCCCGTGGCCTGTATCCTGGGCAGATGCATGCAAGGTGGGGGTTGCAAAGACTCCGGCATCGATGGAGTATGTTGCGCCTATGGCGGTTGGGGGTGAGCTCTGTGCCGACTTTCCGGCTGAGGAAGTAGCGAAGGTGACGGCATTCTGGGAGAATACTTTAGTGTTATATGTGTTGGGTAGCAAGCCCTTCTACGGGCAGATCCGAGGTTATGCGGACAGAGTCTGGCGGCCGAAGGGTAGCATGGAGTTCTTCTCTAAGGAGAACGGCTTCTACTTCGTTAAATTCGGGATGGCAGAAGATGTGGCTCGGATCCTCCAGGGAGGGCCATGGACGTTTGATGGATGCCTCATCATACTGAAGCAATGGACTCCTGACTTGAGATGTGAGAAGGAGGTGCTGAATGCGGTGCCTGTATGGGTCCGGTTTCCTGAATTCCCGGTTCGCTTCTGGAGTGTCCCCCTCCTTATGAGACTTGCCAGCCTCATTGGCAAGCCGATTAAGGCGGACGATGCCACCGCATTCAGAACTAGATTGATGTATGCTCGGGTAGTTGTGGAGATTGACGCCAGGTTGGACCTGCCAGAGCAGTTGAAGTACCGGACCCCTACTGGCCAGATTCTTATGCAGAAGGTGGAGTATGAGTAGGTTCCCTCCAGATGTCCGACGTGTGTCTGCTTTGGGCACCTTCCGAGTGCTTGTAGGCGTGGAGGAGCTTCTGAGGTGGTGACGGAGGAGGCAGTACAGGAGACAGGTGGTGTAGTTAATACCCCTGTAGTTGACCAGGCGGGCCTGATGGAGGATGAGATGGAGGCAGACCTTCCCCCCGACTCTGGGGATATAGACGGGTCTTCGACGGTGATTCTTGCCGGAGCGATGGTTGAGTATACGGGGACGAGGACTATGACCACCAGGAGTATGGGACAGGAGGACAGGCGAAAAGGAGAGGATAACACCTTAGCTCTTCAGGTATACAGTCGGAAGCGCCAGGCTACGGAGTCGCATAGTGAGGACAGCGGACAAGGTGGGGCGGAGAGAGTGTGGAAGGTCAACCCTAAATGGGTAGCGGACCTAGCTCAGCCTCTTCTTCAGGGGGATAGAGATGAGGAGTCCAGAGATATGGAGGTTGCACTCTCCCCGGGTGCACCTTCAGAGGATGTTCAGGGGACCCCACCCGCGGATTAGATGTCGGCTCTGGCCTGGAATGTCCGGGGGGGGGGTGTTCTCTGGGGAGATGGAGGGAGATTAGTGAGGTGCTGAGGAAGGAGAAGTGTGAAATCTCGATCTTACTCGAGACTAAGATCAGGGGGGCGAAAACCCTGTCTCGTAGAACTCCTACGGACTGGGTCCAGCTCCACAACCTTGGTCTCTGTGATATGGCGAGAATCTGGGTTAGATGGAACGGAGCTAGTTGGGAGGGGGAGGAGGTTTTCATGAGTGACCAGCTGGTGGCTATCTCCTTCTCCAACAAGGGTGGGTTCCGTTTCTTACTTGGTGCTGTCTATGGGCACAATGACAGGAGGATGCGGGAGGCCTTGTGGCAGGACATCATTAGGCTGAGTAATTTGGCAGTGCATCGCCATCTCCCCCTACTTATTATGGGAGACTTCAATGCCACGCTTTATAGGGGGGAGAAGCTGGGGGGGCGGCCGGTGCCGGACCAGATTCTATCAGACTTTCAGACCTGTCTTCTCCAGTCCGGGCTCAGGGATCTGGAGAGGGTGGGGCACATATGGACGTGGCACAACAAGGCTGTGGTTGGCAGGGTGGCTTGCCAGCTTGATCGTGCTTTGGGGAACAGTGATTGGTTCCGTCTATTCCCCTCTGCTGTGGCTGAGGGGCTTCCTGCGGGGACCAGTGACCATTCGCCGATCCTGGTGCGCTTCGTGGAGAGTCCCAGATGGAGAGCCCGTCCGTTCCGGTATGACAACAGTTGGTTCCTATCGCCTGGCTATGAGGAGACTGTGGCGGAGGGTCTGTGTCAGGATGTGGTTGGCACTGCTCAGTTCCGTATGGTTCACAGGTTGAAGAAGACCAAGCGCGCCATCAGGGACTGGGTGAGGGCTCTTCCCCGGACCTCCTTACAGGAGAAGGAGGCGGAGTTGAGAGATCTGCAGTCAGACCTCCAGGGAGACATGATGAGTGGCGAGCTGGCGGCTAGTGAGAAGAAGATGGCTGCAGAGGTCAACACCTTGCGACTCCAGCAGGAGATTAGTGCGGCCCAACGGGCCAAATGCTCCTGGCTCAAGGATGGGGACCGCTGCACCAAATTCTTCTATGATGTCATTCGGGCTCGCCAGCACCGGAACTGCATCCAGAGACTTATCGGCAGTGATGGACGCCTTGTGACCGACCAGGTTGCTATTCAGGAGGAGGCTGTCCGGTTCTACTCTGAGCTTTATCATCAGACGGACTATCCCACGGTATTCCCGCAGCTGACTACGAAGACGTTGATTACTGAGTATGGCAACAGTCTTCTTATGGCTCCTATCCAGATGGCGGAGGTGGAGGCGATTGTGATGCAGGCTGATGCCTCCAAGTCCCCTGGGCCGGACGGTTTCTCCAGTGGCTTCTACAAGCGTCATTGGGGTGCCCTCAAGGTCCAGGTTCTTGAGGCTGTTCAGGAGTTCTTTGAGACGGGCAAGCTCCTGAAGGAGCTGAACCACACCTTCCTGACGCTGGTGCCCAAGAAGGAGGGGGCGACTTCTCTTGCTGACTTCCGACCGATTGCTTGCTGTAATTATTTGTATAAAATAATTACTCACCTTATGTGCAGGAGGATGGAGGACGCTATGCAGGGCCTGGTTTCTTGGAATCAGGCGGCATTCATCAAGGGACGGTCTATTGCTGAGCATAGCCTGCTGGCTCATGAGATGATTCGGGAGTTCCACAAGCCAGGAGGGATGAAAGCGTGTGTGAAGCTCGACCTGAGGAAAGCATACGACACCGTCAACAGGGACTTCCTCTGCCATTTGATGGGTGCGATGGGCTTCTCCGAGACATGGGTGGACAGAGTCAGAGAGTGCATCACCTCCTCTACATTCTCGGTTCTCATTCAGGGTATTCCTTACGGGTTCTTCGAGAGTAGCAGGGGCCTTCGGCAGGGGGACCCGCTTTCCCCATATCTATTCACCCTCGTGATGGAGTATTTCACTTGTTTGATGGACATCGCGGTGCATCGGGAGAGGATTGTACCGATATACAGCAGGGTCTCACCGGTGGTCTCACATCTCATATATGCGGATGACCTATTGGTTTTGATGAGGCCCTCCATGCGAGGGATGAGGGAGCTTGCGGTGGTGATGGAGAAGTTCGGACAGTTATCGGGTCTTCGGTTGAACAGGGACAAGAGCAAAGTTTACTTCAACTCCTCTTGCACCTTGAAGGAGGAACGGGCCCTGGAGCTTAGGGTAGAAAAGGGTGACCTTCCGGTGAAATATCTGGGGGTTCCCCTATCTGTCAACTACGCGAAGGACCGGGAATGTCAGAGTCTGGTGGACTTTGCGCAGAGGAGGGTAGAGGGCTGGCAGGCGGCTGGCCTATCTTTTGGAGGGCGTATTGAGCTGGTACGATCGGTTATATCTGCTATTGCTTTGTTTTGGCTCCAATCTATTATGGTTTCTTTGGCCACTATCAGAAAGATTGAGAGCATATGTGCCAAGTTCATATGGCATGGGGGGATTCCTGCCATCTCTTGGGAGCAGCTTTGTCGTCCGAGAAAGGAGAGAGGTGTGGGTCTGCGTTCGCTAGTATCTGTCAGGGAGGCGGCGGGGGTCAAGCTGGCGTGGAGGTTCCTTCAGGACGGTTCTCTTTGGTCGACTTGGATGACTAGTCGGTATCTCCGGGGTAGGAACTTCTGGATATGTGAAATTGACAACAACTTCTCTGTGTCTTTCAAGCATATCCTGAGGAACCGTCCTGTGCTTCGGAAGGCTATTCGGAGGAAGATGAGGGAGGGAGGGGAGACGGACCTATGGCTTGATCCGTGGATAGCAGGTCAGTCTCTTCTGGAGATTCTGGGTCCCCAGACGGACGGTGTGGCGTACCGAGGTCTGACTTGTAGGCGCATCATCAGGGGTGGGGTCTGGAGGTCAGAGGAGTATCGTTTCACTGCTCAGTTAGGAGGGGAGATCAGGCAGGTCCAGATCACTCCTGCTGTACTGTCTGACGTCTGGATTTGGGCACCTCCGGGCTACACGGAGGGTGCTGGGAAGTTCAGATTTAGCAGCTGCTACGATCTTGTTCGTTCCCACTTCGACAAGATTGAGGAGTACGACTTTATCTGGGGGAAGGGCCTTGCCAGAAAGATGCAACTGTCTGCATATAAACTGGTGCTGGGCCGGTTGCTTACTAGGGACAGACTACTTCGGTTCGGGGTCCAGGTCCCTGACCCTAAGTGTGTTTTATGTGAGACAGAGAATGAATCCATTGGACATCTGTTCTTTCAGTGCCATATGGCGTGGAGCATCTGGACAGAGCAGAGCCGGAGATACTTGGGAGGGGTTGGAAGGGAGCGTGACTTCAGAGAAATCCTTAAGTGGATTAGAGATTGCAGGGGCCAGGAGCAAAGCTGGGTCAGACGTGCTAGATTGAGGCTTGCTGCATCAGTTTGGCATGTCTGGAGGGAGAGGAACCGGCGCATTTATGAGGGACTGTCCACTCCACTGGTGGACATCCTTCATAACATTGAGTCGGATGTACTAGTAATGTCCCCCTGAGTTGGGACTGTATCTCTATGTAACCTTATTGCGATGATTTGGAATAAAATTTACCCTTTTTCCAAAAAAAAAAAATATATATATATATATATATACATTTGAAAACAACAATTCTATGTATGTATTGTGAAGTCCACATTTGGTAATTTAACAACTTAGTACAACTTTGGGCAATACTTTAAAATATAACAAATGTGTTTATAAGAATTACAATTTTAATTATAATTTAATCACGACCCAAACTTTGGACCCGACCTATTAAACAATTGAAATAGTCCAACCAAATAAACTGAATAAAAAGAATCATATTCGGTTCGGTTTCGGTTTTGGATTTTTAGAATATCGGTTTATTCGGTTTTGGCTATTTCGATTTGTTAAAACCGAATAAACAAAACGCTTACCCCTACCAGTGAGTACTCCCGCGGCCTATCTAGGGGCCTTCCCCTACCGTGCTATAAATAGTCGTTGTGATGGCTTATTTGAAGGGAACTTTTGTCATACACATTCTAGAATCCGGAGAAAATAGAGTACTTGAGAGCATCAAAAGAGCTGCTTCTTCTTCCAAGAGCATTTTCCTTTGCATCTCATCGTCAACGGAGCACAACACAGTAACCACACGTTGGTCAAGCTTTCCTCGACACACTTTCCTAGATTCTCTGTAATTGTGTACCGATTACGTTGTATAGCTCAATGAAGAGTGTAAATACAAATTCGTCTACATCTAATACAAATCAGTTTTCTGTGTTAATCTTTGTGTGAATTTCCATGGACAACAATAACAACCTCTACTAAGTCCCAACAATAACAACCTCTCCTAAGTCCCAACATTTGATTCCGAACTTAACTATACTACCTATATATATTTGCTCGGAAAGCTTATATGTGTTTGTCTTATTGAGAAATTAAAGGCGACATTAACAAACCTACCAGTGTTGAGAATGCCTGATTTTAAAGAAGAATTTATATTAGTGTGATGCATCATGGAGTGGAATAAGAGCAGTATTTATGCAGCAGGGCAGGCTTATTGCCTTCCTGAGTCAAGGACTCAAGGGTAAGGCTTAAAACTCTTTCTACTTATGAAAAGGAAATGCTAGCTATTCTGTTGGCAGTAAAGAAGTGGAATCAGTATCTGTTGAGAACTCAGGTCATTATCAGAACTGATCATAAATCACTTAAATATATGTTTGAACAAAAGATTTATACTGATGCTCAATACAAGTGGGTAGGGAAGTTGCATGGGTACAATTACAAAGTGAAAGACAACAAGGAAAGTGATAGTAATACAGCTGACAGTCTATCAAGGAGGGGAGGTACTGAGCTAGCATCAATCACAGTAATCAATACTGGATGGCTTTCCCAATTTAAGGACCAGATGCAAGAGTCTAAATATTATCAAGAAATGCTAACTAAGTGGGAAAAGGGTCAACTTGATGGTGCCAAGTACACTAAGAAAGGTGAACTACTGTGTTATCAAGTTGTTCATTGATCATAAATTAACTTTTGTTACTACTATGCTACATGAGCATCATGACACTCCTAGTGGAGGACATTCTGGAGTCCAGAAGACATTGCAAAGGTTGAGTAGGGTCTGCTATTGGAAGGGGATGAAGAACAGTGTGAAGAATTATGTCAGTAACTGTGACACTTGTCAGAGAAATAAAACAGAAAACACTAGTCCAGCAGGACTGTTACAGCCTCTCCCTATCCCTGAGAAAATTTGGGAAGGTATATCATTAGATTTTATTGAAGGCCTACCAACCAGTTATAGGTACACTACTATCTTGGTAATAGTAGACAGGCTTACAAAGTATATCCATTTGTTTCCATTAAAGCACCCCTTCACAGCAGCCAGTGTTGCACAAGTCTTCATGGAAGGAGTTTTTAAGTTGCATGGGCTACCTAGGACCATTGTGTCTGATAGGGACCCTATATTCACAAGTCAATTTTGGAGAGAACTCTTTAAATTACAAGGTACCAACCTTAAGTATAGTAGCATATCACACCCAATCTGATGGACAAACTGTAGTTACTAATAGATGCATTGAAGGTTATTTAAGGTATTTTTGCAGTCACATCCCAAGGGAATGGAGTAAATTTTTGTTGTGGGCAGAATATTGATTTAATACCAATTGGCATTCTGTCACTAAACACTCATTTTGAGGCAGTGTACGGAAGAGCTCCTCCAAATATACTCACTTACGTAATTGATACTGTTAAAAACACCGAGGTGGCTGAGGCATTGGTTTCAAGAGACATTACTTTGTAGTTGTTAAAAGACAATTTACTGTTAGCCCAAGACAATGAAAAGTCTTGCAGATACTCACAGGACTGATAGGGAATTTAGTGTTGGAGATTGGGTTTATTTGAGGCTTCAACCCTACAGACAATTGTCAGCGTCTCAAAGGAAACCACAGAAACTATTCCCAAACTACTATGGACCTTATGAAGTGTCAGAAAGAGTTGGCCTAGCAGCATATAGATTGAAACTACCAGACACTACTCAAATACAGCACCCTGTTTTCCATGTCTCTCAACTTAAAAAGAATATAAGCACTAGAATTGCTATCCAAGAAGCTGCTCCTAAATACAAGGAAGAGATTACTTTAGAACCCGATTGAAATTTTGCAAAGAAGGCTAGTTCAGAGATAAGGTAAGGCTGCAGTAGACTTATTGGTACAGTGGAAGGATGGAGAGACTGAGGATGCCACTTGAGAAACCTATTAAAGTTTTGGTTAGTGATAGCATCCTCAGGCTCCCCATCCTCAAGGCTCAGTGGGAAAATGGCAGATACGAGACCTTACTGATCATTAATAAGCTCAATTGTCAGTGGTTAGTGACCACTAGAAAACCAAGTACAAAAGTCTCCAGGTGGCCATTCTGAACAAGAACACTGTAGCAGGTTGTTAGAGGTAGTTAAGAGTTTGTTAGAAGTAGTTAAGGCCTCACTCTAGTTATAAATAGCATGTCAGTGAGGAGAGAGGGGAGTTGTAATCTTGTCTGTCTTCTTTCCTACAGTTTTCAAATTCAGTTGTAATCATTACTTATGTAATTCTTCTTCTCAACCAATAAGAAAATCTAGTTCTTCAATTTCTTCACCAATTAAGCTGTCCAGAGTTTGATTCAATGGTGAATTTCCTTATATCTCCTCCCAATTCAAGTTTACTGCGGAGGGGATCTAACAGGATACTTGTCCACGAGTCTAAAAGGAATAGTTTTTCAATTTGCCAAATAACCCATTACAGAGTTGACGGTCTTGATATCGACCCGAACAGTGCAAAGTCGTGCCCATATTACATTGCGTCGAACACATGACACACGGTATAAATACTCCAAAATACATTTAGGACACGTCGCGGAGTCTGGATCGTGGACTACGGCCATACTGCTGGCATACTGTTTTAGTGTCCATGTAGCCTAGGACAACACAAGAATATCCTTATCACGGCACACCAAACGCTCAAAACCCTCGTCCCGACGACGTCACTTTTCATATATTTCGGTAATTCTAGTGAGATTTTAAGTTCAGCAAGCAATTCATTTGTCAGAATGTGTGAATCACGGAATTCGGGTTAGGGTTTCTAAATCAAAATAGGGTTGTTATTGGATAAAAAATGAGAGTTCAAGTTCAGCAAACAATCCGTTTGTGATAAGTTCCCAAATTGAACTTATTAGTAAATCGGTGTGGGGGCTTGTTATCCATAGCAGTGATGCAGGTAGTTAACCAGGTCATCATAGCCAGCCCAGCAACCCTTACCAATCAGCACAGTCAGCATACAACATAACTAACTTGACATGTCAGCAAAGTTGGTTAGCAATGTAAGTATCAGTATAAATAGGGAAGAGAGGCAAGGGAGTGGGACGTGAAGAATGGTAATGTTTAGAATTTGCTTTCAATTTTCATTAGGCTTGTAATGCTCTCATCAATAAACCCTACATTCCCAAATTTATGATATCTTTTCTCACAATTCTTAATATCCATGGCGAATTTGAGTGTTTCTTCATCAGTACCTAGTCACTAGGGAACATGACCTTACCCATTGGTATCAGAGCCATCGATTCCATAGAGCCATGGCCTTCGACACGGAGCTCCACCGGAACAGCCACCACATACACCAACGGAGCCACTGACTCCGCTACCACCGGACCCCTACGGCTATTACTCACCACCGCAATAGTACGCGACTTCGTCGTACTCTCCCCAGCCACCGCATTACCCGATGCTATCACAACCATACGTGAACTCATCGTCATCGTGGTACCACCAGTCATCGCAGAGCTCTTTGACCATGTCTTCACAGAATCTGCAGCATTACACGGCTCCGCTAACGTGTCTGCAGTAGCAGTATCAAATTGTCCCACATGTGCTCGACCAAATGCTACTGAAGGAAGAAGCACGTAGAAGTCCTAATTGCGAGACCTTGGTGTTTGACGAAATGCATGTGAATGAGCCAGAATTTGTGGTCTCAGATTCTGGTAGAATTGAAGTAGTCCAAGAAAAATATGCTACAGGTACATGTTGTCGAGAGAACGGGCAATACACTGGAGATGGCAAGTATCGGTGGACATGGTAAGGGTGGCAGTTCTGAGCAGTCAAGAATGGAGAAGCTTGGTAGCATGAATTGGTGCTGCAGGTGCAAGATTGATTTTATAACTATGGAAGGTTTGGTTTTGCATTCACTGACAAGGGAGCACCAAAATATGACCATGGCTTTGGTTCGGAGCATTAAGTAAAGCATTCAATCAACTACAAGTTATGCTAGCACTAGTAGAAATATGGCTATAGAGCGAATGGACAAAGCACTGGAAATGACTAGCAAGAAGACTATGGAGATCAACCTTGAGAATTCTATCATGGACGAGCTGAGGAGGTGGATAGATGCTAACAAGAATGATAAGTCTGTGAAGGACCTAGTAGCGTTGTTGTTCGAGACGGCCGTGCTTACATCTGGCTTCAGCCTTGATGAACCCAACACCTTTGATAACAGGATGCACAGGATGCTCAAATTAGGATTGAGCAGTGAGAAAGATGGTACTCCTAACAAGTCATTTGCTACAGTTTCTTTAGATAGGAGTATGATATTTCATTGGAAGAAAAACCAGAGTTGATTGAGTTTATGGCATCCTCAACAAGGTATGAAATGTCATTTGACCTTGGTGATAGTTGGCTAAGATCTTTCCTGAAAGTTTTATATCATTGAAAGTACCTAACTTTGCAAATATTAATTCAGAAGTTATTTTTGATGCTTTGGAGAGGCTTGTGGCTAGGTGCAAGTCACTAAAGGTCCTAAAAGTGAATAAGAATGTCTCCGTAGAGCAGCTGCATATGCTACTTGTTAGAGTTCCTCGTCTTACAGAGCTTGGAACTGGTACATTTTTCCAAGATTATATGGTTCCACCGGAGGTCCGGCTAGAAAGTGTATTCATTAAATGCAAGATGATAGAGAGACTTTTGGGTGAGTATTTCTTTAACCAAGCTACAAAGAAGGGGACTGATGAGAACACTGGCCCTGTTACATGCAAACATGGTTGGTTCTTTTGGGTATGGGGCCCAGGTTCAGCCATACATAAAGGAGGATGCAGCTGCAATATGTTCAGTAGAGAAGAACTGCAAAGAGCATGGGATCCACGTATACCTATTTCTTTGATTCCTACATTTGCTAGCATTACATTACCATAACAGAGAGGAGTTGAGACTGGTTCACCCAGTTTGGCTGCACAAACTGAGGGTTCACAAATGGGAGCAAAGAGAGTTACTTAGAATTAAAACAAAGCTGAAAGTGGCTCAGTATTTGCCAATGGATGCAGTGGAAACACATTGATTACTGCTTGTACTTGTTCATGTTCGAAGAAAGTCCTTTGGATCTCTTGGGAGCTCTTCTCAGATTGAGAAGCGCACAATCTGTAAGTTTGAGCAAGGTCTTGCAGATATATACTCCAGCTTTTCCTATTGCAAGTATGCTGAATTTTTTTGGAAAAATCCAAGGGCCTGTTACCGGACAACCTAGGGGTCTATGGGGGATGTTTCTATGTTCTGGTGTGGGATCCAGGAATCAAGCTTCACTTTCAAGCTATTAGAGCTTCAGTGTCAGGGATAATAGCTCACAAAGCTAAGTTCCAGCCTTATCCAGTTCACTAGAGCAGCTCCAGTAAACTAGCAGATACTGTTATTAGTAGTATCAATCACTACCACTAACGAGTATCAGAACTCAGTTAGCATATGGAGGAGCATTGCATCGTATCAACCAGTTCCTAGTTCCAATTTCAGTCATTAGGAAGGCTAGTTATGCTGGGAGTATCGAGGAGTATCAGCATAACTAATTTGACATGTCAGCAAAGTTAGTTAGCAATGTAAAGAGATGCTCTAAGTAGGGAAGAGAGGCAAGGGAGTGGGAGGTGAAGAATGGTGATGTTTAGAATTGCTTTCAATTTTCATTAGGTTTGTAATGCTCTCTTCTTCTTCTCCTCCTCCTCTACATCAATAAACCCTAGATTCCCAAATTTCTGATCTCCCTTTTCTCGCAGTTACTTAAAATCCATGGCGAATTTGAGTGTTTCTTCGTCAGTACCCAGTCACCGGGGAACAGGACCTTATCAGTTTGTCAGGATGCGTGAATCACGAAGTTACGGTTAGGGTTTCGAAATCAAAATTAGGGTTGTTCTTGCAGAAAGAAAAAGAACAATTGGAGTTGGGGGTTTCTGGGGGGGGAATGGTGGGCGTACCATCATGAGGAGCTTGGCGAAGAGGGCGACGGCGACGGCCGTAAGGACCATGGGCATGGTGGCGGTGTCGAGCCACGCCGCCGACTCCGGCGTCTGCACGAAGAACTCGTCGCTCGCCGGGTCCCTCCTCCTCCTCCGCAGCCGCTCCCTCTCTCCGATGCGGGAGCGGATGATGTCGCCCGGCGCGGAGGCCGAGCTGGCGCGCACTGGCCGCCCGCTGCGGAGCACGGACCGGAGTAGCATCATCTCCCACCTACGAAGGAAAGGAAAGGGGAAGAGGATGATATTGGTATTTATTCAGATTTCTTATCGGGTTTCGGGTTCCGGTTTTTTCCATGTATAAAAATCCCAATATTTTACTCCCCTCAAACCCGTTAAGGTATATTGATTCTAAGCGAGATGAGTGATGACATCGACAACGTCGGAGAACTGACGAAAAATGGCCACGATATGAGCTGACGTGGGCCAGAATGGGGCGTCCGTGCATGAAAACTCAACGGCTAGGGCGCCGCACAGACGGTCGAGGACTGGCACCATTCTATCACGGGTATAAACGACGGTCGGCCACGCGGTCCATCGTGCGGCGCCGTAAGGGCATCGAGAAGACGTCGTAAGGATGTCGTGCGCATAGAACGGGTGGTGGGCGGCATCGACTGTCGTAGGCATCATGAAGACGTCGGGGGCGAAGAGAGACGTTGAGTTGCGGACGTCGAAAGACGTCACAGCCGTCTCGTGGAGCTCTGTAGCATGCAGAGTGCGCGAGGTGTGCGTGTGGGACGATGATGACAAAGCCAATGCGGACAAGATTCACACGAAGAGTCCGAAATGATATGACGACCGGCTAAAAATCGTGTGCGGAGAGACACACGATTTAACTGAACCCGCACGTATATATATATATATATATATATATATATATATATATATATATATATATATATATATATATATATATATATATATATATATATATATATATATGGATCGTTCTACCATACATTCCCTGGAAAAGGATGTATTACATCGATACATCCGAAATTTGGACCGTTGGATGTTGATCCAATGGTTCGGATTGAATAATAGTGTAGAAACATCATTTAATGCTGATTTAGACTTTTGACCTGTTGGTAACTTGCTTTACCAGGTCATTTTTCACTTTAATTTTTTCAATGAACACCCTAAATTAACTCATATTTACTCTCTCTTTCGTCCATCCAATTTAATATTTCGTAATTTTTTTTGGTTACAGGCCGTCGTGGTGGTGGTGGTGGTGGTTGTGGTGGAAAGAGAAACGGAGATGAAGAAGGAAATAAGAATCGGTTCGGATCACGTCAAACGTCGTCGAGCCCTCCTAGAACAACGAGGAGTACCAGCTGCGCCGAGAAGAATCGGTCCGGTTCGCGTCGGACATCGTCGAAACCTCCTCGAACAAGAAGAAGTACCAGCGGCGCCGCTCTAATTTTACTGTCCATGCTATTGTCAGAAATCTTATTTTTTATCTAATAATTTAATATTTTGTTAATAAAGCTACATGTCATGGTGGTGGTGGTGAACTGAGGAAACCTGCTTCTGAGGTCGGGCGGATCATCTGCTCACATATTTTAAAAAAAACTGTATTGATCGGACGGAATATTTTTTACTTTTCTAATGATAATATTTTCGAAGAGAATATTTTTTTTGGACGGTGAATGGTCATTCTCTTTACTTTTAACACGGAGAATGGCCATTATCTTTGCTTTTAACACGGCGAATGGACGGAGAATGGCCATTCTCTTTGCTTTTAACACGGCGAATGGACGGAGAATGGCCGTTCTCTTTGCTTTTAACACGGAGGTCATTCTCCGTTCCTTTAACATGGAGAATGGCCATTCTCCGTTCTTTGAAAACGGATAATGGACACTCTCTGTGCTTTTAACAAAGTATGGTACATTTAGGACTGGAAATGTTCAAGAATCTCATATTTTTTTCACCAAATATTTACAGTATTTTTAATATCATTTACCATAGTATATTCATTTAGTATTAAATCATTTTCAAGAAAATCTGAATATCATTTTATCACGCTACCACTGTATGGCTGCGCAAAATTTTTTGCGAGTGTTTGAATATAATTAACCTACTATCAAAGAGAATTTTTCTTACATTACATTATGCATTATACTGGCATCGACTTCATACTGATGGCATCGATGTACTGATGGCAATAACAAAGGATGAACATGCAGGATTACAATTATGCTTCAGCAATAACAAGGGATGAACAGACAAGATTACAATTTTGCTTCAGCAATAACAAGGGATGAACGGGCACTGTAGTACCCCGTCCCGCAAAGTCAATCGGAGGAATCGAAACGCCAACGGCGTTGGAACTTAGCCTTGCAACGGCTGCTCGAAGGCTTGCTCGTCCGAGGTGACTCCTCGCACAGGTGGGGGAGTTTCGGTGAACTTGCTCCATCTTAGCCTTCACTTAATAACTCGCTTGTTTTCAACTTGCACAAGTAGTGTAATATTCCTATTTTGAAGTACGTATTTGACCGTATTATTGTATTTGGAGGATTTTAATTTTTGGGATATTCTTGAAATTTTTATTATTTTCTTGGAAGTAATTTTATCCTCATTATTATTATTATTATTATTATTATTATTATTATTATTGTTAAATTACCTAGCTACCCCTCCTCCCCAAAATATCTAAACCTAACCCCACCCCCTCTCTTCACTCTTTCTCTCTCTCCCGACCCCTCTCTCTCCTCCCCCTCACTGGACCAACACCCTCTCCCGCTCAACTCTCTCTCTCTCTCTTCCTCACTTCTCCTCTCTTCCGCTCTTCCCTGGCCTGGCCCCACCGCGGCCACCACCCCCGGCCATGGTCTCGTCCCACCACCACTCCCAGCTGCGGCCGCCCCCATCTCCGTCGGTGCCACCACCCTCATCATCGTCGGCGTCTTCATCTCCTCCGCCACCGCCCTCGGCACCGCGCCGCCGTCTCCACCACTTCCCACAGCCACCACCACCACCATCCCTGCTTCCCTCACCCCCATGGCAGCCACCGCCGCCACTTTCATCCGTCGCCGTCGACCCCTCCCTCTCCCCTCTTCTCGGAGCTGGCCGCCGACGACCTCCGCCGCCTCCTCCTTCCTCGGCTTCCTCCGTCGAGCGCGGCACTGCTGCTGCTGCCGTTCGACTCCTCCATCGGGAGCCGCTGCAACCTGGCCCGACTCCCGACGAGCTCCCCCCTCACCCTGTCTTCTCCGCCGGCGGCGACCAGCCCCGCCTGGCCGAGCATCCCAGGTGAGCTCCTCCGTTCCCTCTCTCCTTCTCGGGCTGTGAACTCCTCGGGGAGCGAGCCCCTCGATCGGCGCGCCTCGGGCAGCGTGCTGCCTCGTGCAGCGTGTTCCTTGGGCAGCGCACCCTCGGTGGGTGCGCACCCCTTATTTTCGTGCTACCTCGGGACACGTGTCTACAGCTTCGTGTACACCTTGAGCAACGGGACGCTTTGGGCCCCGCGTTGTTTGGGTTGCGTGCCATCTCGATTCGCATGCCTCGGTGTGTGAGCTGTTTCGATTTTGTGCACCCCGATCCACGTGCTGCCTTGGGCAGCGGGACGCCTCGATCCCCACGCTGTCTCGGGCACCGTGCTACCTCGGGTTGTGTGTTGTCTCGATCCTCGTGTCTCGGCCTTTGTGCCTACCTCGTGACCCGTGCCGCCTCGAAACGTGCACGCACCGATTTGTGTGCCGTATCGATTTGCGAGTCATATTATATCTTGTGTTGCCTCGGTTTGCGTGTACGCACCGATTTGCATGCTCGCTCCGATTTGCGTGCCGTATTGGTCTTTGTGCCATCTCGATTCGCGTGTACGTCTCGATTTGCGTGTCGCGTGATTCGTGGACCATTCTGATATTCGTGATTTTCTCGATCTACGTGCACGTCTCGATTTACGTACACGTATTTCCCGTTCATCTCGATATTCGTGCCATCTCGATTCTCGTGCACATTTCGATATACGTGCACGTCTCGGTTTACGTGTCCGTATCGGTCCGCGTGCCTCGGTTTCTGTGCCAGATCCCTGTGCTGCTTGCGGGACCCGTACGGTATAGCCTCGTGCCATTCTTCTTGATTTTTGTCATTATTTTATTATTTAATTCTAATAATTGTTTATTGTGTGTTCTGAGGATCTCGATTGGCGTGCTAAGCTTGGATCGCGACTGCCGAAGACTTGCTTACCTAGCCGAGCCCTCTAGGCAAGTATCCCTTGCTCATCGACGGCTCTTGCCCTCTCTCCTGGATTTTATTGCATTTTAATTTGTTGTACTTGTAAATGTATAACCATGAGTAGTGTAGCCTAGTAGTAGAACTGCCATGATAATAACTTAGGATAGCTTGGTCCGATACTGGGATAGACCGTATCGGACGACTCGGATGGGTCATCCACACCTCAGAGGACACGAGCACGACTTACTTGTACGGATTGTCCCCATATGCCCCATGTCCGACTCACGGTCGGGTAACGGCTTTGGCTAACTTTACTCGTGGCGGTGATTGTGCTTGGGTTAGGGATTTATGAACATGTGTTGTGGTGCGTCCTGCGAGGCGGTTATTTTATTATTATGCATGTTGGCTTGGCGCCCATGTCACGCCCCAGAACCAGAATACTGGAGAGCGGAGGCAGACATAGCCAGCTACGTATATGAAATGGATTCCATCTCGCTATACGGTCACGGCTGTCTAGATACATGAGGGTTTACTACAAGCCAACAGTCTCCTATGGTCATGAACAAGCCTAGTGTCTCAATCACAAGCAAGTAAATAAAAGTTACAAGATGTATGATCATTAAATATACAATAATAAGGCGTCCCAAATATTACATATTCAGCTGATCATGAAGCTAGTCGTTACAAAATGTTAGGACTAGCAAGAGTTTAGTCATACATGATCAACCCTAGGATCTGTCAATCATGTTACAGCCCGTAGGCAGACAGTAAGTAAGTACAATCGAGCTAAACAGGTGCTCGTCGTCTAAACGTCTCAAAAGAATATTTTTACAATAGAGTGGGAGAGCCAAAAATAACCCACTCGTTGCCCTGGTTACGCCTGGTGTTCACCATCGGGCTGGAAAAGCGGTAGATCCTCTGGAGCTGCTCCGAAATTTGGCCATACAAAACCAGCTGGGTCAGATCCCAGAAAGAGCAAGTGCCACAAAGGAAGCTTCACTTAGGAACTAAAACCAGCAATCAGCACAAGAGTATAAATAAAGTAAGAACTGGAAATAAAGAAAATACATCAGGATGATATACGACGAGATAACCATGGAGCTATTCAGATAACCAGGTTACAACCCGTAAACCAAACAAGGACCGGGGTTGTAACCCTTCGTCTGAACAGAACTTGGAATTCTCACCATTTATCGATAAAATAAATACAGGTATTCTGGTCATGCAGTAATCTGGAACAAGATCAGGGCAAGACTAGACAGGTCAGACTCCATCCAATCATTTTACGGCCAAACAAGAACTACGGCTTGATACTTTAACTAACTAGGGTTATCACAAACCTAGTTACTAGCAAGATGCAGTGAGATTACTCCACAGCCACAAGTCCTGCAGACCATCCAGGTTACCCGGGTTAAAAGATTTAGAGTTGAATTCAGGTGGATACATTGTCCAGGAAACGAATGTACCCTTAGGTAGCTTGAAGGGTGCAACACATGACAGTGTGCTGGAAATGTGCCCTACTCGACGGCAGGCTACAGATCCCAAGGCGTGCCCAGGTAACGGGATTGCCTGTAGCTGGGAGATCTCTTTATGACTAGTGAATTAATCTAGTTATTAGCCTTAGTCCATTTCAATAGGTACTCCTGACCGTGGTACTCAGGAGTCCCCTCCTAGACATGATGCAAGACAGGACTGGATTATTTGCACAAGCACAATCGCCCACGGTGTCTGGATTAATTATACAGGTCATGTCATGTCAGGTAGCCGTCGCAACAGCTGTTCAAGATATATCATGTCAGGTGTACTTGTCAGGAGTACGCCACGACGGGCCACTATCATGTCATGTCAGGTTACTAGTCACAGTATGTCATGTACAATTGTCATTTCAATCAATTCGTAATTTATCAAGCTCAGGACAAAAGGCGTAAGGATATAAAATGGACGTTAAAATATCTAATAAAATATCAATATACAGGGCTCTAGAAGATCCATACGGCTAAGGCACATGCGGCCAAGAAGTGATCTCATGCGGCTGGCGGGGGAGTCGGGTTCATGCGGCTGGGGAGAGATTCATGCGGGTCGGGGGAACTAAGGACCCATGCGGCTCACAGGAGAGGGATTCTCATGCGGCTGGAATAAATCGAACTCCTGCGGCCAAGGGAAGCGCAAGACACATGCGGCCAGGAGGGCAAGGGTACTCCTGCGGCTGGCGGAAATGAGTCCATGCGGCTCAACCAAGTCGAGCCCCATGCGGCTGGGTCAAGGTGATTGCTTATGCGGCTGACGGGGGGGGGGGGGATTCATGTGGCTTATAAGGTTCAGGATCTCATGCGGCTGGCGGATATAAGACTCATGCGACCAGCGAGTGAGTTTGGTTCATGCGGCTCGTCAAGGCTGTGCACATGCGGCTGGGTCCAACTCATGCGGCCAAGATAAGCTGATGCGGCAGGATAAGGTCCTCAGCCCTATGCGGCTGACTGACTGGGTCCCATGCGGCCGGAAATACTTGCCGCATAAACTTGTCACACGATCAAGTCAAGGCAATAGTGCATGCGGTTGGAACTGACTTGCCGCATGAATGTTCATGCGGTCAAGTACACCATACGGCTCGGGACTGTGCTTCTTCTCCAAATTTCCGAGAAGAAGTACACTATAAGCCATGGCTTCCAAGCTACATAACTCTATCATCTGGAGCCCAAATCCGAACTTCCTTAGGTCAAAATGGGGTAGAACGAAATGCTCTACAACATGGAACCATCAAAACTCAGAAGTAACAAGATTAAGTAGATCAAAACCCAAGAAATTCGAAAATAAGATAAACTTAGATCTACAAGAATCTAGTCATGGAAATTAAAAATGCCAAGTACTAAAGTAAGTTAAAATGCTGTAAGGAAGAGAATGAAGTAATAAAATTGGAGTTCCTCCATGAAGCAAGTTGCACTTGCCTAGACCTCTCTCTCCCTCTCTCTGGTAGGTAAGGAAGTAATGGTGGAGAAGATGATAAATGAAGAGAGAGAAAGGAGAAGGGTTAATAAATGGTAGTGGTGGTGGTAGGTAGGGGTTCACCCCTTGGTTTATGATGAACCAAGAGCAATCCCAAACCGAACCAAGCCAACCCAAACCAAGAATAAACCAAGCCCAGGGAGGAAATTAAGCAAGAAAATCATGCAATACAAGAATAAATACGTACACGTATTCCAGAAATACGTAATACGAACCACAGGCATTACAACTCTACCCACCTTAAAAGAATTCCGTCCTTGAAATTTAATTAAGAGGCTAGAGAAACAAGGACAAGCTATACTAATCAGAAGCAAGCTATACTAAGCAATCAATCAATCATGCAAGCAAGGAATCGAAGGCATGAGGCATAAGAAAGATATTATACCTCACGAGTCAAACAAGTTGGGATATCGCGATCGGATATCGTCCTCACGCTCCCACGTTGACTCACCCAAAGAGTGATGATCCCAAACAACTCGGACTAACTTGATAGTCTTGTTCTTGAGTGTCTTCTCTCTCCGGTCCAATATAGACACGGGCCTCTCCTCATACGAAAGGTTGGTACCAACAACCAATTCCGAATAATCCAAGATGTGGCTCGGGTCCGGGATATACTGTCGTAATTGGGATACATGGAATACGTCATGCACCTCGCTTAGCAACGACGGAAGAGCGAGACGATAGGACACATCTCCTACTCGCTCCAGAATATCGAACGACCCTATATACCTAGGACTAAGCTTTCCCCGTACGCCGAAACGAATGACGCCACGGTTAGGCGAAATTCACAGGAATACATGGTCGCCGACCGAGAACTCAAGAGGGCGCCGATGAGAATCGGTCCAATGGCGCTGGCGATCTTGGGCAATTCGAAGATGATCCCTGACTCTTCTGACCACTTCAACTGTTTGGGCAATCATTTCTGGACCGAGCATCTGCCTCTCTCCAACATCGTCCCATGCTAGCGGGGATCTGTACTTCCTACCATATAATGCCTCGAACGGTGCCATCTGGATACTAGCCTGGAAACTGTTGTTGTACGAGAACTCCACCAGGTGCAGGTGATCTTCCCATGAACCGCCGAAGTCAAGTGTACAGGACCGCAACATGTCTTCAAGAGTCTGGATCGTGCGTTCCGACTGACCATCTGTCTGCGGATGATACGCTGAACTGAACTGGAGACGAGTTCCCAAACTCTCCTGCAGGCTACGCCAAAAGTGCGACGTGAATCTTGAATCTTGATCCGAGGTGATACTAACTGGCACTCCGTGCAATCTGACGATCTGCCTAAGATACATTTCTGCTAACTGAGCCGTCGACTGGCCAACTCTGAATGGAAGAAAGTGAGCCACCTTCGTGAGCCGATCAACTATAACCCAGATAGCATCTTTACCATCTGGAGATCTAGGTAATCCAGTCACGAAATCCATGGTTACATGACAATGTATACTAAGTTAGAGTGTGTGTGTGTGTCCTTGTACAGGGTTATAACTTAGTATTGAAAGGTTAAACCCAGTTTTAGTTCAACATTTACATAAAAAAAATCTAAAAATAAGCTAACACTTAAACCAGGATAATATTAACATAATACAATTTCAAAATTTAGGGGTTTGAAACATCACGACTAATCTCAATGCTCCCAATACATCCTAACATGATAGAAATGAAACCCTAACATATTACCAATACATTTATCTACGCATACAGTTCAATATTACATGTTAAATCTGAATTTTAACTAAACATAGAAATCAATGTAAAAATGTTAACATGTAACTAGTTTTCAAGATTTTGGAGAAATTTGAACATCAAAACCAACTCAATGTTTATCACAAACTAATATGTAAGAATATAAAACCTAAATTTATATCCCTACTTACAACAATGTACGCAGCTCTAAATATTTCATAAAAAATGGAACAGCAATTTGAACTAATCATTCGGAATCTCGTATCAAGGGTTAATATGCACACAGTCTCAGATTTTTCAAATTTAACACAAAACTCAACCAAATTTTTTTGAATTGACACCCTATGTATAACATACATGTGCAGTGGTATAAATAAAACTATTATCATAAAATTTTATATTTAAATTATGGGTTAAGCTAGAAAAAGCAGAGAATCAGAAATATTGGGGTTTTGAAAATTTAACATCAATAACATATTAATAGGTATTCAGGTAGGTGGAAAATCAAGTGTAGCATGCATACGTGTTAAGCAAAGTGTCTGCTATATATATTCATATATATATTCTCATGTCCCAATATAAAAATTTATTCTACGTTAAGACTAACATTTAGATCTCTACCAAGATTGCAAGCAGGTGATTGACGTAATCAAGACAGCTTTATTATCATTATTATTTAATACAAGGATAATAGCAAGAAAGAAATAACGCTAAAATCTGTTCTGCTTACCTGTTTAAAGAAGTAACGATTTTGAAATCCAGAGCTAAAATATCAAATTCAAGATAAAGTCTAACAAAATCATTGATTCATTGTATTATGAAAAACTCATAGCAAGAAATTTCACAAGGTTTATAAAACCAACTAAACTTACTCCTGAGTTAAATAATAGGAAACTAGACAAAATAACAAATAATAATTCTTTTTTTTTTGAGTGACTGAACAAAAGTAGAGAAAACATGTTCAAAAATATTTAAGGTGCAATCTGATCATCATATGCGTCTATCCAAAATCATGTACTCTAAATCCTCGTCATACTAGTAAGCAAGGCTACGATAATCACAGAGCCCTTGACTTATGCACATATCTCTAGAATCATGGTATTTAACATTTTTGCGGTGCCGCTAGCTTGGCTGCGAAAACCTTAAATTCCTACACCCGAGAAATATATCCAGAGTCAGACTATATGTCCTCACCATGCTGGCTAATGTGACTATAGAAGACTAGATTCCATAACATAGATGACCTAGCCCATATAATTTCATCTTGCCAAAAATTAAATTAATCAATAATGAATACTCAAAAATCAAATCAAATTTATTAACGAACATTAAAATTCAAAAATGAACAAGATCCATCAAAATACAAACTCGAATGCAACAGCTATCATCAAAATTCAAAATTCAACAATCATCCATCAAAATAAATACAAACTCAAATTCAACAATAATCCATAAAAATCAAATTTAACAACAAAAGTAAAAATAAATCAAATTAAGGGAAAAAGAGAGTTTTTAAATCGAAGTTAAATAAGATTCTCCAGGGTCGTCCCAGGAATCTCTCAAGGGTCCCTAACTGTGATTGAGTACCTTCAAAAATATATCCTAATCCTACTGCAGGCTGTAGTGGTACTCAAGTTCGAATACCACTACATAAACTCGACCTGCATGGGCCACCACTAAAAACGTGTCACGACCCGCGCCCTAGAGTTAGGGCACGAGAACGTAACAACGCCCAGCCTACGCCGCAGTGTCGGCGGTAGAACGCTGTCCTAGGTCTCAATGCATCTAACAGTATAAGACTAAACAGTTTATACTCCCCGAATGGGGGTGACATAGCAGATACAGACTCAATCACATCTAAGGTAGAGCATGATAAGGATAGATAAAACATAAAATCCAAAAGAGATACATGAGATAGAAGTCTAAGTGTCTAAGATACATAATCCCAGAAATACATCTCAAAACTCAAATACAGATACAGTAATCCACAAAGTAAATACAACTCCAGACAAAATGAAATAACTACCTAAACAACCCCTACTGTGTCTCCTCTAGGCTAGCAGGCAATCCCAGGCCATCTGTAAAATTTATCAACAGGTTCAGTCAGGACTAGAGCGAGCACAATACATCTCAACAGTTCATAGCAGGTTAGAAAATATATTCATGCAATAAAGTAAGATACAAGTACTGAAAGAAGTGCAGTATGTAAACAGAAAGAGAAAGCTGTAATAGAAATATCTACTATAAATAAAGAACTAACATGTGGCTAGTGAGTCAGAGTACAATATAGACATGTAAATGGCATAGGAGATTCTGATAAGATACTATGGAAGAGATTCTGATAAGATACTACTTGGGAATTATTCACATATCCATTTCTACTCTCCCGTACCCCCAATCAATACACAAGGATCCAGCCAGGTTATGTTATATGATGCTATGTTACAGCCCCCGAAGGGTGGTAGACCCCGAAGGTGGTAGACCCCGAAGGTGATAGACCCCGAAGGTGATAGACCCCGAAGGTGACAGACCCCGAAGGTGATAGACCCCGAAGGTGATACATAGTAGTCCCATAAATGGGATAAGAATTCTAGGAAGACTCTACGATCATAAGAGTATATGTCGTAAGTGATCAAAGAACCAATGAAGCATATGATACGCCATGTAAGTGAAACGCACAGAACATGTAGTACCCGATGCTCCCTAAGGATAACATCTCAAGAAGGGATCCATATAGTACCAATCCGTGTGACCATCGTGACAGTACAAGTAAAGTAATCTACTGCAGGAAATAATTCTAAGCAGGATATGAAATGATCAGAGAATGTACTTGCCTCGATAATCTGAACAGCTGATAAGTATAGGGGGGTCCCACTGAAGCCACAGAGTCCTATTTAAAGCAACACAGGTTACAAGGTGTTCAAGTTGTAATAAATGAATCTCTATAATCAATCTACATTATTCTAGGTTCTTCTAAGTCAAAACAACTCCAGGTCGACTCCGGTCAATAATCTAGTCAAACTAGGTCAAGTGTTGACCTACAGTTTACTTTGGATCAACTGGTCAACTCTGGTCAAACATGGTCAATTCTAGTCTAATATAAAGTGTACTTCGTTATTTGTACGTCGAAACTTACGACACGCAAATCGAGATAAGAAGATTATCGGTAAGGTTGATAATCTTATTATAGTGATCCACGTGTCCAACTTGTCAATTTTAGCGATGTGAGATCACTGGAATTGGCTGATCTCAGTTTCGTTGTACTAATCCTGAAATACGAACATTATATGAATTAATTATTAATTAATTATAAAAATATTAAACTCAGAAAAATTATCAACAAACATTGTCGGACGATGAAATAAACATCGCCAACGTGTCCAGAATGGTCAAATTAGCTAGGATAGCCTACCCAACGGTCCAATTTGGACACAAGGGCAAAAAGATAATTTCGGGTCAAAACGGTGTCCGTGTCGGAGCCGTTTTGCACCGAAAAATGTGCAAGGAAACAAGTCTATAAAATATAACAAATTATATGTCCACGAAATCAGAATGACGATACGAACCCAACGGTATCTTCAGAATTGGATTCCGTTGACCCGATCTCCATTTGGCCCGTTGACCAGAACTTAGAATTCCGGTTTGCACGAAAATGCGTGCCGGAGCCAATGTTATCAAAACTCAGCAAACTACCTGTCAACGAGTCCAGAATAATGATACGAACTCAACAGTATCTCCGGAATTGGATTCCGATGAGCCGATCTCAAAATGACCCGTTGACCTGGATATTGGTATCCGACTTGCACCGAAATGCGTGCCGGATCCTATGTCCACCAAAACCTAGCAAATTATATGTCAACGAGTCCAGAATGACGATACGAACTCAACGGTATATCTGGAATTGGATTTCGATGAGCCTGCGTCAAAAAGTCCCGTTGATCCAGAATGTGGGACCCACTTTGCACCGAAAAACGTGCCAGGGCCCACGTTTTCCAAATCTAACAAATTATATATGAAAACATGCCAGAACGACGCCACCAGTCTACTGGTGGTGTCAGAAATGAAATCTGGAGTCCCGTGTTCGAAAATGGAATTTTATAAGTTAGAAATTACGAATTCGGACGGCCAACTTTGGCGTCGAATTCAACCAATCAAACAAGCTCACAATGAAACAAAACTGAAGGAAAAGTAAGAGGGTTATACCAGCTTCGCACAGGAACTGCTAGCACGCCAAAAGGAGCTGCGGTGGAGGAGATACAAGCTGACGAAGTTGGCCCCGCGAAACTGTCCAAATTTAATACAATTTAAACGGTCAACTTGGTGGCCGGTTTTCATGTATCAAACGATAAAATTAACGGACAAAAATTGACAGGGATGAAGGTGGATATACCGAGATTGTGACGGAGTAAATAAATCGCCGATCCAACGGTCGGATCTTCGGGAAAATGCACACGAAGTCGCTGCGACGGAGCGTCAAAACGAACTCGATCCCGCGCGCGTCACGACGGGACGTCGTTCAAAACGCACAAATCACCTCGACGGCACGTCCCGGAGGACGGTGGCCGTCAGGGGAAGGCAGGCTTGGGTTCGCCGGAGAGGGGGCTACCCACGGCGAGGGTCGCCGGGGCACGACGGCGCGGCGGCGGCGGCCACGCCCGCGCGCGCGCACGCCAAGGCTGCTGCCGCCGCTGCTGCGTTGCGCCAGCGCGTGCACGGCGGTGCGGCGAACGCAGCGGCGACACGGCGGTGAAGGTGGCGGAGCATGGTGGCTGGAGGTGGTGGTTAGTTGGCTCGGGGATGGATGATGGTGGTGGCTTGCGGATTGGAAGATGAAGGAAGAGGAGAGGAGGAGATCTAGTTGGGGATCGCCGGCCGTGGCCGACCAGTGGTCGGAGCTGGCCAGGGGGTGGTCGTCCGTCGGGGGTGGTCCGTCCAGAGGAGAGGTGGTCGGGTGTGTGGTGTTTGTGATGTTGCTGTTGTATAGTTGCATGGTTTTTGTGTTGTAGGAATTATTTTAAGGAAAGAGAAGAGTGGATAAGAGAGAGAGAAAGTGAATGCCTTTCCTAGGAATTAGGGCCGGCTATACATGTGCTGTGAGGAAAGTTTCCATGTAAGAAAATTGATGGTGAGGATTACTTAGGATGAGCCAATGGCTAGGAATAAATTAGAGGGAAATAGGTCATTCCAAGGGAAATAAAATCAATGGAAAATTTCCCATTAATATTAAAAATAGGGAAAAATAAGCACTTGATATTTTTGGGCAAGAATTATGAGGGTGTCATGATAGAGGGCAACACAAAGCTGGACTGGACTCGGTGGAGCCGGATTGAGTCAAAATCGGACATGATGCAATAATAGAATTAAAAATTAGGCGTCGATGATCATGAGTGAATAAGTAGCACATGGAGATTCCAATAAATGGGACACAAGTGGCGGACGGGTAGTAGGCTCAAGGTGGGCCATGTCCATAGTTGGGGCGGACATGTTTTGGTCGACAGGGGACCCACAATTCAAGTTGGAAGATGAATGTGACGCCGTGGAGTGAAATAAAATCGGGTCACATGTCGGGAAAGTTGTGCAAATCAAATGGAGCACAAAATGACGTGTCTGAGTGGGACACGAAGGTCGTGGGTGACGAACGTCTCGAGTAGATCAAGCATGAGAAGTTGGTTTCAAGAAACTGACTGGTCTGGTGCTCCCAAATTAAAAGTCACGGTAACGCGCTGAAAATGATCAAGGAAAAGAGTGGAAAAATAAATAATAATCAAATGGTCTAAATCGACCCGAAGTTCTGCGAAGCAAAAGGAGCACAAGGGAACAAGTTTGGATGGGACACTATATACCATCATGAAGTAATCCTGTCCACTCCAAAACTCGTGAAAAAGATTCCCAGAGTTGAACATCCCTGACACTCCAAATATCAATGGCACGGGAAAGCACACTTAAGGAAAAATAACAGAAATAATTATTTATTGAAATTAAAATCAATCAGAAAATTAATAAAATAAAAATAAAAAATCAACCCGAAATTCAGGGTGCTCACACCGCCGGTAGTAGTCGGCCAATCCAAGAAAACTGCGAACTTCTGCGACTGAACTAGGCACTGGCCATGACTCAATAACCACAATCTTCTGGGGATCCACTTCTACTCCACCTCTGGTGATGATGTGACCCAAGTACGAAATGCGATCGAGCCAGAACTCGTATTTACTGAACTTGGCGTACAGCTGGTGCTCCCTGAGAATCTGAAGAACCACACGGAGATGCTGCTCATGCTCCGCCTCACTCTTGCTGTAGACCAGGATGTCATCCAAGAACACAATCACAAACTGATCCAAGTAAGGCATGAAAATGCGATTCATGAGATCCATGAATACAGCCGACGCATTGGTCGCTCCAAAAGGCATAACAAGGAACTCCCAATGCCCATACCTCGATCTAAACGCTGTCTTCAGGATGTCCTGCTCTCTGACTCTGATTTGATGATATCCTGAGCGCAAGTCGATCTTCGAGAATACTGATGCCCCTTTGAGCTGATCAAACAAGTCATCTATCCTCGGAAGATGGTATATGTTCTTGATTGTCACTGAGTTCAAGGTACGATAATCAACACATAACCTGGACGTACCATCCTTCTTTTTCACAAGAAGCATCGGGGCTCCCCAAGACGATCCACTAGCACGAATGAATCGCTTGGCTCGAAGTTCTTCAATCATCTTGTACAAGATCTCCAACTCTGAAGGCGCCATCCTGTAGACTCTCTCTGACACTGGGGCCGTCCCAGGAATCAAGTCTATGGTGAACTCGATCTCCCGTTCTGGCGGCATACCTGGAAGCTCTTCTGGGAAAATATCTGGGAACTCATCGACTATCCGGGGCAACTGCACTGCTGCTACTGCCATCCGCAACACTGGAGGAGAAGGCTCAACTGTGCCTCGGGAAAAGGAAAACTCTGGCTCGTCTGTAATGCTAAAAATAACCCTACCAATATGGCAGTCTATTCTAGCATACTGGTTCCTCAACCAATCCATCCCTAAGACCACATCATAATCGGCCATCGGAAACTCTATCAATCTAGCGGGAAATTCCTTACCGCTAACTACGATCCGACACGAGGAAAACACCCTATCAACTCCCACAAGTCCGTTACTAGTAAGTATATTGAGCCTTACTGATAATGACTCGGGCTCCAATCCTATCCGTGTCGCGAATCGTGCAGACATAAAAGAATACGATGTACCAGAATCAAATAAAGCTGAAGCTGGAAAGGAGTTGACGAGAATAGTACCTGCCACTACCTCTCCTGGTGCTAATCCTTCCTCTGTGGTCATCACCATAGCCTGACCATGCCCTCGGGGTGCTGGTCCCCTCTGCTGAAATCCTCGCTGCCTATTCTGACTCTGGGCCTGGGCTTGAACATGCTGCTGGGGGTTCTGCTGCTGGAATACTTGGGACTGAGGCGGCAAGGGCCTCGGCAATGGATACTGCTGCTGCTGGACCGGGGTTGGTCCTCTCATCGAAGAGCTAGAAAGGTTGGACGATGATGAACCACCCCTATTCGGGCAGGATCCAACCCAATGGTCTGGTGCTCCACAAGCCAGACACAATCCCTGCGCCCTGCGACATTCTGCCACCACATGGCCTGGCTTCCCACAATGAGAACATCCCACGGCGGAAGACTGCTTCTGCTTCTGCTGCTGCTGCTGAGGGTGCGTCGGGGCTGAATGCTGAACCGACGTTACTGAGGCCGCCCGCCTCGGAGCTCCAATAGTCAAAGCCCTGGCTGCCGGGGCTGGGGCTGAAGACTGATTCATCTGGCCATGGGATCTCTTCCGACCTCCGGCTCTATCCACAATCCTCTGGGAGGTATACTCATGCCTCCTTGCTGCTCTCAAGACTGTATCAAAAGTCTGATGCTCAAACTGCTCAACTGCCAATAGAATCTCCAGGTGAAGCCCCTGCTAGAATCGCTGGGCTCTATCATACTCAGTTGCCACCAAGGTGGGAGCAAACCGACTGAGTCTGGAAAACTCGACCGCATATCCGTCGACCGGTCTGCCTCCTTGCTTCAAGTTGGTGAATCGGGTCTGCAGATTATACCCAGCTACAGCATCAAAATACTTGGTCTGGAATCTCTCTCTGAACACCGCCCAAGCAATGGGTGTTGCTAATCCAACGGCCTGAGCTGCCCACCAGCTGCGGGCAAGATCTAGCAACTGCAGGCGCACCACGGCTACCTTCTCGTTCTCTGGAGTCCTGGCTGCTTCTAGAATCACCTTCGTGTCCTGAAGCCAAGCATCTGCGGCAATCACATCTTCGTTACCGTCGAAGAAGGAAGGGTTCAAGCGCTTGAAGCTGTTGGCCGCGCTGTTACCCTGATGACCTCCTCTGGTCAAAGCATCCGTCACTGCCTGGTGCAAGACATCTCCTCGACGATCTTGGGAAGCTATCAAGGCCCTGACGAGACCTACCAAAGTGCCATCATCAGGCTCGGCAGGCTGAACTGGCTGGACTGGTGGCTCTCCATCAGAAGGCACGACTCTGGAGGCTACTCCGTAATGCTGGGCTTGATCCCCGGGTTGCTGCTGATCCGCGGGAGGTGCTCCACCTTGCTGACCGACAGGTCCAGGAATAAGGCCGCTAAAGAAGACGACATGGGAACATTAAGGAAGGACCAGGATAGATCAACGATACAAGCATGTGATCAGGACAAGAATCCAGGGATTTAGAGGATACGAGCAGAGATCAAGGGCGAATACTAATTGAGACATCTATTCGGTAAACCCTCACATATCTTGATTTACAAGACCTGCATGGGCCACCACTTAAACCATGTCACGCCCCAGAACCAGAATACTGGAGAGCGGGGGCAGACATAGCCAGCTACGTATATGAAATGGATTCCATCTCGCTATACGGTCACGGCTGTCTAGATACATGAGGGTTTACTACAAGCCAACAGTCTCCTATGGTCATGAACAAGCCTAGTGTCTCAATCACAAGCAAGTAAGTAAAAGTTATAAGATGTATGATCATTAAATATACAATAATAAGGCGTCCCAAATATTACATATTCAGCTGATCATGAAGCTAGTCGTTACAAAATGTTAGGACTAGCAAGAGTTTAGTCATACATGATCAACCCTAGGATCTGTCAATCATGTTACAGCCCGTAGGCAGACAGTAAGTAAGTACAATCGAGCTAAACAGGTGCTCGTCGGCTAAATGCCTCAAAAGAATATTTTTACAATAGAGTGGGAGAGCCAAAAATAACCCACTCGTTGCCCTGGTTACGCCTGGTGTTCACCATCGGGCTAGAAAAGTGGTAGATCCTCTGGAGCTGCTCCGAAATCTGGCCATACAAAACTAGCTGGGTCAGATCCCAGAAAGAGCAAGTGCCACAAAGGAAGCTTCACTTAGGAACTAAAACCAGCAATCAGCACAAGAGTATAAATAAAGTAAGAACTGAAAATAAAGAAAATACATCAGGATGATATACGACGAGATAACCATGGAGCTATTCAGATAACCAGGTTACAACCCGTAAACCAAACAAGGACCGGGGTTGTAACCCTTCGTCTGAACAGAACTTGGAATTTTCACCATTTATCGATAAAATAAATACAGGCATTCTGGTCATGCAGTAATCTGGAACAAGATCAGGACAAGACTAGACAGGTCAGACTCCATCCAATCATTTCACGGCCAAACAAGAACTACGGCTTGATACTTTAACTAACTAGGGTTATCACAAACCTAGTTACTAGCAAGATGCAGTGAGATTACTCCACAGCCACAAGCCCTGCAGACCATCCAGGTTACCCGGGTTAAAAGATTTAGAGTTGAATTCAGGTGGGTACATCGTCCAGGAAACGAATGTACCCTTAGGTAGCTTGAAGGGTGCAACACATGACAGTGTGCTGGAAATGTGCCCAACTCGACGGCAGGCTACAGATCCCAAGGCGTGCCCAGGTAACGGGATTGCCTGTAGCTGGAAGATCTCTTTATGACTAGTGAATTAATCTAGTTATTAGCCTTAGTCCATTTCAATAGGTACTCTTGATCGTGGTACTCAGGAGTCCCCTCCTAGACATGATGCAAGACAGGACTGGATTATTTGCACAAGCACAATTGCCCACGGTGTCTGGATTAATTATACAGGTCATGTCATGTCAGGTAGCCGTCGCAACAGCTATTCAAGATATATCATGTCAGGTGTACTTGTCAGGAGTGCGCCACGACGGGCCACTATCATGTCATGTCAGGTTACTAGTCACAGCATGTCATGTACAATTGTCATTTCAATCAATTCGTAATTTATCAAGTTCAGGACAAAAGGCGTAAGGATATAAAATGGACGTTAAAATATCTAATAAAATATCAATATACAGGGCTCTAGAAGAGCCATGCGGCTAAGGCACATGCGGCCAAGAAGTGATCTCATACGGCTGGCGGGGGAGTCGGGTTCATGCGGCTGGGGAGAGATTCATGCGGGTCGGGGGAACTAAGGACCCATGCGGCTCGCAGGAGAGGGATTCTCATGCGGCTGGAATAAATCGAACTCCTGCGGCCAAGGGAAGGGCAAGACACATGCGACCAGGAGGGCAAGGGTACTCCTACGGCTGGAAAAAATGAGTCCATGCGGCTCAACCAAGTCGAGCCCCATGCGGCTGGGTCAAGGTGATTGCTTATGCGGCTGACGGGGGGGGGAGGGGGTTCATGCGGCTTATAAGGTTCAGGATCTCATGCGGCTGGCGGATATAAGACTCATGCGACCAGCGAGTGAGTCTGGTTCATGCGGCTCGTCAAGGCTGTGCACATACGGGTGGGTCCAACTCATGCGACCAAGATAAGCTGATACGGCAGGATAAGGTCCTCAGCCCTATGCGACTGACTGACTGGGTCCCATGCGGCCGGGAATACTTGCCGCATGAACTTGTCACACGGTCAAGTCAAGACAATAGTGCATGCGGTTGGAACTGACTTGCCGTATGAATGTTCATGCGGTCAAGTATACCATGCGGCTCGGGACTGTGCTTCTTCTTCAAATTTCTGAGAAGAAGTACACCATAAGCCATGGCTTCTAAGCTGCATAACTCTATCATCCGGAGCCCAAATCCGAACTTCCTTAGGTCAAAATGGGGTAGAACGAAATGCTCTACAACATGGAACCATCAAAACTCAGAAATAACAAGATTAAGTAGATCAAAACCCAAGAAATCCGAAAATAAAATAAACTTAGATCTACAAGAATCTAGTCATAGAAATTAAAAATGCCAAGTACTAAAGTAAGTTAAAATGCTGTAAGGAAGAGAATGAAGTAATAAAATTAGAGTTCCTCCATGAAACAAGTTGCACTTGCCTAGACCTCTCTCTCTCTCTCTCTCTGGTAGGTAAGGAAGTAATGGTGGAGAAGATGATAAATAAAAAGAGAGAAATGAGAAGGGTTAATAAATGGTAGTGGTGGTGGTAGGTAGGGGTTCACCCCTTGGTTCATGATGAACCAAGAGCAATCCCAAACCGAACCAAGCCAACCCAAACCAAGAATAAACCAAGCCCAGGGAGAAAATTAAGCAAGGAAATCATACAATACAAGAATAAATACGTACACATATTCCAGAAATACGTAATACGAACCACAGGCATTACAGCCCAGTACGCATTGTAGCGCTGCTGGAGGCCGGGACTTAGTGGTCTCGGGTTCGATTGATTTCCAGTACGCATCGTAGTGCTGCTGGTAGCTGAGACTTAGTGTTCTCAGCCTGCGATTCTGCGATTCTGCGGCGGGTTGCGCCGAGTAGTTTTAGCCCCTATTCGTAGGGTGCTCCCATCCAGATTACAAAGGAGATTCTGCCGAATTTTTCCAAGAATTTCCAGTTGAGAATTTGGTTTGAAGGATTAGGCAGAACCATTCCTTGGTTTACTGGACTGAACTCATGCATGTTCTTCTTGGTATAGCATCCCTGATTCTATTGCCTGCTAGATAGACTCCCGACTAGATTAGTCGCCTAGCGTCTTGACCTGTCCTGTCCGTCGAATTGTGTAAGAAGAGTGGTTCTACTCGGGTGAAGGTCTGCAACCCTGGTCCTTGTTTGGTTTAAGGATTGTGGATCTGATCCAGAGTGGTTCACACAATCCTTGTCTTTTCGATGGTATCACTCATTGGACTCTTGACCTGTGACCCTTCTTTTTAGATGGTGTTCTAGTTTAGTTGTTATCCCATTATCTGTCCTGTCCGTCGGATTATGTAAGGAGAGCGGTTCTACTCGGGTGAAGATCTGCAACCCTGGTCCTTGTTTGGTTTAAGAGTTGTGGATCTGATCCAGAGTAGTTCACACAATCTTTGCCATCTTCCGACGGCGTTGATTAGTGTTGACCCATGTGTTGGGATTATGATCTTGTTCGAGGATTGACTATGAGGAGATATGATATTGAGATAGTGATTATGGTAGACTAAGTGGATCCTTAGATGGTGTTGCTAGTTCTTTGGTGATGTTCTAATTTGATCAGATATGTCTTTGAGGACTTTTGGATTTCGATATTGGTGCGAGGGTCTCGCGGAACGAATAGAATATCGAGGATATCAATATATAATTTTTACTCGACTTCCCAAGCGCCCAAAATCGGGTTTGTTTGCTATATCTTGGTGGTGGTGAGACTTATTTGCTGATAGCTTGTGATCATCGATTTAGAGGATTCTTGTGAGCCAGAGGGCCTAGCATTGTTAGGGGATGAGTTTGGTATTTGGTGGTTGTCTTTATTGACGTGATATTAACTCCATCATGGAGGGAAGACTCTTGCTAGATTGATCTGGTGGATGGACCGACTTGATGATTGGAGCTGTAGTCTCCCATATATGCTTGAGATGTTATTATAGTATAGGTTCTGGTCTTGTACTTGACCTGACGTCCATGCCACGATATGGGCAGATGATTTCATATGACTGACAGATTTGTCCTTGTCCCAGACCTGACTACCTGTATCCGTGCTATAATTCCAGTTATCCTTTGAGGTACTGGCCCTGACCTTGCACTGCGGTGCCCTTTGTCTATTGGCACTTTGAGGTGCTACTTCCATGATTGTATGGCATTGCGACGCCATCTTGATATTCTAGCTATATTATATGATTACCTGCACGGGTATCTGGTAGTTGACCTATAGTCTTAGCGTGGTTAGGATTGCTTGCTTGTTTGTTGTATAACCCTAAGGATGGATCACAACTGGGACTATAGGTGCCGAGGTTGATTCTTACTTAGCGTTCTCGTACTGAGGTACGACATCTAGGAGGATGATCATGTGACCACGACATGTGATTCCGGATAAATGTATGTTTAATCTAGGCAACTTAAACTAGTAGAAGCATTGGAGGGGAACAGAATCCCGAGATCGTACATTACCAGTCTTATCCCAGACATTAGTCATGACCTGCAGGCTGGCCGCCACGGATATTGTTACCATTCGTACTAGTGGATGGCAATATCCGGCTACTTATGTACTATACATTATATACATGGCATGCTCGGCACGGTAGCCTTACGAGGGACCGGTGGTGACATACAAGCCCGGTGGCCTTACGAGGGATCGGTGCTCTTCTTACATGCTATACTTGGCCTCGCTAGCCCTGCTGGGATGGCACGATCTGAGGATTCCTATATTGTATTGTTGGGGTAACCCAACCTCCACATAGACAGCCGTAGGCATTTGAGTGGCCACTTATTTATATAATTGTATGGCTTGTTGCTTGCTAAGCTGGCTGGCACGTAACGCTGTCCCGGTGCGGTAATTCATTCCCTTGTTATTGTTTGATGTAGGGGTGAGTTACTATTCCGATGACAGTCTACGAGTTCCAGTTGGCGATGCAAGCATTAGTGGATGTTAGGATGACTGTGATGATTGTTGGTTACTTACGTATTAGTATTTGGATTGCTGTCTTATATTCTGTAATTGTGCGTTGGTACCGCACGATCTTTTACCTTATTTACTATTTTTAGATGCTATTTCTGTCACATTTTTTTATGTTGGTTTTCTTCGCCCGTCCTTGAGCCATCCTTTTTGGTACTTGCTGCGGTTGGCCTGACCAACCCTGGATTGTTCCCAGATTGCCTGAGACCGACCCTGTGGATCTTCCAGACTCGACTTGGAGGATGTGTTTCAGTTCCCGACCATGCTAGGAACTGTGGGAAGGTATACTAGTCTACATTATTATTCTGTACTGTAGATTCCTGATTTTCATATGAGTATTCCCTTCTTTCCATATGATTATCTCTCTTGATGTTATTTTATTGTGATTTGCCTGTGGACATGAGATCGAATTTAGGCCATAGATTGATTGCATGCTAGGATACCCAGCAAGACTTGACAGCCGTCATCGCCGTATAGCGTATTCGTACCTTATACGGTATAGCTGGCCTACGTCCGTCCCCGTATTCCGGTACTGGGGCGTGACATGGTTTTAGTGGTGGCCCATGCAGGTCTCGTTTTAAGATTTTGTTGGGTATCATATGATTATTGATCTCAGTCCACTATTCCTTGGGATTCTAACTTGCTATACACTTGCCCTTCACTCCCTTGAACCTGTGAACTGGTCCTCATCTCTACTTGGACCTATCTTGCTTGGCCATGTCTTATTCGTGTTATCTACCTCTGAATCCTTATTTGATATATATGATCCTATAGTTGGTCATGTCGATCACCTTATTTGATGAGATGTTATCTTGTCTCCATCATTTGGGTTACATGATTATTTATCTTGGGTTCTGTACTCTCTACCCGTGTTTTGCCTTGTTTGATTTTCTGTTATCCATTTCTTGCGTTGACTTTGTGTTGACTTAGTATCATTATCTTTCTCTTCGAGCGTTGGCTGGATGGCTGCATAATGAAGATTTCATCAGGTCTCTGAGATTGGATATTTTAACATTTGTTGAGTATCCGAGGGATATTCTTGTATCGATTCGGCTTTCTTGATTCCGGACAGTTCCGCACTCATGATTATATATTTCAGATATTATTTTAATTATAGATATACCTTCTATACATTAAGTTTTGATATGGATTCTTGATTTGGAGTATTTTCCTACGGATATGGAGTATTTTCCTAGAAAAGCTATCTTGTGGTTATTATTGAAAATATTTTTGGATGTGTGTTACGATTCACCTGGATTTTGGATTTTGATGGTTTTCTAGGACTCGTTATATTGTTAGGGATTTTGTGATTTTAGTGATTCGGATGTTTGGGTTATGGTTTTGATTCGTTTTGGGTATTTGTCAAGAGTACCGGGTGATCCTAGTATACCTTGACAGCATGGTAACGAAAGTTGCAGCCGCTCGATTATAGTGTCATGGTGAATCTTTTGCATCCATTCCGGATGGCGTGGCAAAGAATGACCATGGCACATATTTTTCGGATATTAGGAAATTACGGTCATCGGTTCGAGACAGATATCCTGTATTTTATGATTTTATGCGGATTTTTTTTATGCAGTTGGGATTTTACGTTTTCGGACATTATTTTCGACATTTTATACTTGTTTTGATTTATGGGGTTATTTCGTATATGCGAGACTTTAATTTTTGAGATTCTTTCGATGTTTTCGATTTACCTTGCGAGTTGATTTATCTAGACCTTGTTCTCTTTGATGTTTTCTTATTGAGATTTTGTGCATTTCTTGTTATATTACTTGATTTCTGTAAGGTGGATAGAGTTTTCATGACAGATATATATGTACTAGCTTTGAAAATCCTATTTTGATAATTTTGAAATTTCGAGGACGAAATTTTTGTAAGGTGGGTAGGATGTAATATTCCTATTTTGAAGTACGTATTTGACCGTATTATTGTATTTGGAGGATTTTAATTTTTGGGGTATTCTTAAAATTTTTATTATTTTTTTGGAGGTAATTTTATCTTCATTATTATTATTATTATTGTTATTAAATTACCTAGCTACCCCTCCTCCCCAAAATATCTAAACCTAACCCCACCCCCTCTCTTCACTCTTTCTCTCTCTTCCGACCCCTCTCTCTCCTCCCCCTCACTGGACCAGCACCCTCTCCCGCTCAACTCTCTCTCTCTCTCTTCCTCACTTTCCCTCTCTCCCGCTCTTCCCTGGCCTGGCCCCACCGCGGCCACCACCCCCGGCCATGGTCTTCTCCCACCACCACTCCCAGCTGCGGCCGCCCCCATCTCCGTCGGTGCCACCACCCTCATCATCGTCGGCGTCTTCATCTCCTCCGCCACCGCCCTCAGCACCGCACCGCCGTCTCCACCACTTCCCGCAGCCACCACCACCACCATCCCTGCTTTCCTCACCCCCATGGCAGCCACCGTCGCCACTTTCATCTGTCGTCGCCGACTCCTCCCTCTCCCCTCTTCTCGGAGCTGGCCGCCGACGACCTCCGCCGCCTCCTCCTTCCTCGGCTTCCCCCGTCGAGCGCGGCACTGCTGCTGCTGCCGTTCGACTCCTCCATCGGAAGCCGCTGCAACCTGGCCCGACTTTCGACGAGCTCCCCCCTCACCCTGTCTTCTCCGCCGGCGGCGACCAGCCCCGCCTGGCCGAGCATCCCCGGTGAGCTCCTCCGTTTCCCCTCTCCTCCTCGGGCTGTGAACTCCTCGGGGAGCGAGCCCCTCGATCGGCGCGCCTCGGGCAGCGTGCTGCCTCGTGCAGCGTGTTTCTTGGACAGTGCACCCTCGGTGGGTGCGCACCCCTCATTTTTGTGCTACCTCGGGACACGTGTCTAGAGCTTCGTGTACACCTCGAGCAACGGGACACTTTGGGCCCCGTGTTGTTTGGGTCGCGTGCCATCTCGATTTGCGTGCCTCGGTGTATGAGCTGTTTTGATTTTGTGCACCCCGATCCACGTGCTGTCTTGGGCATCGGGACGCCTCGAGCCCCACGCTGTCTCGGGCACCGTGCTACCTCGGGTTGTGTGTTGTCTCGATCGTCGTGTCTCGGTCTTTGTGCCTACCTCGTGACCCGTGTCGCCTCGAAATGTGCACGCACCGATTTACGTGCCGTATCGATTTGCGAGTCATAGTGTATCTTATGTTACCTCGGTTTACGTGCACGCACCGATTTGCGTGCTCGCTCCGATTTGCATGCCGTATTGGTCTTTGTGTCGTCTCGATTCGTATGCACGTCTCGATTTACGTGTCGTGTGATTCGTGGACCATTCTGATATTCGTGATTTTCTCGATCTATGTGCATGTCTCGATTTACGTGCACGTATTTCTCGTTCATCTCGATATTCGTGCCATTTCGATTCTCGTGCGCATTTCGATATACGTGCATGTCTCGGTTTACGTGTCCGTATCGGTCCGCGTGCCTCGGTTTTTGTGCCAGATCTCTGTGCTGCTTGCGGGACCCGTAAGGTATAGCCTCGTGCCATTCTTCTTGATTTTTGTCATTATTTTATTATTTAATTCTAATGATTGTTTATTGTGTGTTCTGAGGATCTCGATTGGCGTGCTAATCTTGGATCGCGACTGCCGAAGACTTGCTTACCTAGCCGGGCCCTCTAGGGAAGTATCCCTTGCTCATCGACGGCTCTTGCCCTCTCTCCTGGATTTTATTGCATTTTAATTTTTTGTACTTGTAAATGTATAACCATGAGTAGTGTAGCCTAGTAGTAGAACTGCCATAATGATAACTTAGGATAGCTTGGTCCGATACTGGGATAGACCGTATCGGACGACTCGGATGGGTCATCCACACCTCCGAGGACACGAGCACGACTCACTTGTACGGATTGTCCCCATATGCCCCGTGTCCGACTCACGGTCGGGTAACGGCTTTGGCTAACTTTACTTGTGGCGGTGATTGTGCTTGGGTTAGGGATTTATGAACATGTGTTGTGGTACGCCCTGCGAGGCGGTTATTTTATTATTATGCATGTTGGCTTGGCGCCCAGTACGCATTGTAGCGCTGCTGGAGGCCGGGACTTAGTGGTCTCGGGTTCGATTGATTTCCAGTACGCATCGTAGTGCTGCTGGTAGCTGAGACTTAGTGTTCTCAGCCTGCGATTCTGCGATTCTGCGGCGGGTTACGCCAAGTGGTTTTAGCCCCTATTCGTAGGGTGCTCCCATCCAGATTATAAAGGAGATTCTGCCAAATTTTTCCAGAATTTCCAGTTGAGAATTTGGTTCGAAGGATTATGCAGAACCATTCCTTGGTTTACTGGACTGAACTCATGCATGTTCTTCTTGGTATAGCATCCCTGATTCTATTGCCTGCTAGGTAGACTCCCGACTAGATTAGTCGCTTAGCGTCTTGACCTGTCCTGTCCGCCGGATTGTGTAAGGAGAGTGGTTCTACTCGGGTAAAGGTCTGCAACCCTGGTCCTTATTTGGTTTAAGGGTTGTGGATCTGATCCAGAGTGGTTCACACAATCCTTGCCTTTTCGACGGTATCACTCATTGGACTCTTGACCTGTGACCCTTCTTTTTAGATGGTGTTCTAGTTTAGTTATTATCCCATTATCTGTCCTGTCCGCCGGATTGTGTAAGGAGAGCGGTTCTACTCGGGTGAAGATCTGTAACCCTGGTCCTTGTTTGGTTTAAGGGTTGTGGATCTGATCCAGAGTGGTTCACACAATCTTTGCTATCTTCCGACGGCGTTGATTAGTATTGACCCATGTGTTGGGATTATGATCTTGTTCGAGGATTGACTATAAGGAGATATGGTATTGAGATAGTGATTATGGTAGACTAAGTGGATCCTTAGATGGTGTTGCTAGTTTTTTGGTGATGTTCTAATTTGATCAGATATGTCTTTGAGGACTTTTGGATTTCGATATTGGTGTGAGGGTCTCGCGGAACGAATAAAATATCGAGGATATCAATATATGATTTTTACTCGACTTCCCAAGCGTCCAAAACCGGGTTTGTTTGCTATATCATGGTGGTGGTGAGACTTATTTGCTGATAGCTTGTGATCATCGATTCAGAGGATTCTTGTGAGCCAGAGGGCCTAGCATTGTTAGGGGATGAGTTTGGTATTTGGTGGTTGTCTTTATTGACGTGATATTAACTCCATCATGGAGGGGAGACTCTTGCTAGATTGATCTGGTGGATGGACCGACTTGATGATTGGAGCTGTAGGCTCCCATATATGCTTGAGATGTTATTATAGTATAGGTTCTGGTCTTGTACTTGACCTGACATCCGTGCCACGATATGGGCAGATGATTTCATGTGACTGACAGATTTGTCCTTGTCCCAGACCTGACTACCTGTATCCGTGCTATAATTCCAGTTATCCTTTAAGGTACTGGCCCTGACCTTGCACTGCGGTGCCCTTTGTCTATTGGCACTTTGAGGTGCTACTTCCATGATTGTATGGCATTGCGACGCCATCTTGATATTCTAGCTATATTATATGATTACCTGCACGGGTATCTGGTAGTTGGCCTATAGTCTTAGCGTGGTTAGGATTGCTTGCTTGTTTGTTGCATAACACTAAGGATGGATCACAACTGGGACTATAGGTGCCGAGGTTGATTCTTACTTAGCGTTCTCGTACTGAGGTGCGACATCTAGGAGGATGATCATATGACCACGGCATGTGATTTCGGATAAATGTATGTTTAATCTAGGCAACTTAAACTGGTAGAAGCATTGGGGGAGAACGGAATCCCGAGATCGTGCATTACCAGCCTTATCCCAGACATTAGTCATGACCTGCAGGCTGGCCGCCACGGATATTGTTACCATTCGTACTAGTGGATGGCAATATCCGGCTACTTATGTACTATACATTATATACATGGCATGCTCGGCACGGTAGCCTTACGAGGGACCGGTGGTGACATGCAAGCCCGGTGGCCTTACGAGGGATCGGTGCTCTTCTTACATGCTATACTTGGCCTCGCTAGCCCTGCTGGGACGGCACGATCTGAGGATTCCTATATTGCATTGTTGGGGTAACCCAACCTCCACATAGACAGCCGTAGGCATTTGAGTGGCCGCTTATTTATATAATTGTATGGCTTGTTGCTTGCTAAGCTGGCTGGCACGTAACGCTGTCCCAGTGCGGTAATTTATTCCCTTGTTCTTGTTTGATGTAGGGGTGAGTTACTGTTCCGATGACAGTCTACGAGTTCCAATTGGCGATACAAGCATTAGTGGATGTTAGGATGACTGTGATGATTGTTGGTTACTTACGTATTAGTAGTTGGATTGCTGCCTTATATTCTGTAATCGTGCGTTGGTACCGTACGATCCTTTACCTTATTTACTGTTTTTAGATGCTATTTCTGTCACATTTTATCATGTTGGTTTTCTTCGCCCGTCCTTGAGCCTTCCTTTCTGGTACTTGCTGCTGTTTGCAAAAACAAAAGTATGAAACTTTATTGATACAAACTTTGTAAAGATTACAAGAATTCTGGGAAAGGTACAACTGTAGGAATCCAATCTAGAAGACGATTGCTTTATCCCTTGGACGATGTAAACTTTGAAGACGGTAGCCTCTGAAGTTGACTTGAAGGCAAAAGCCTCGGAAATTTGAAGGCAAAAGCCTCGAAAGAATGCAGCAGCACTTGGGCAAGAACTCCTGATCTCTAGTGATGATCTCTGATCTCTGTGATCTGTCCTCCTTGAATGAAGACTTGAAACTCTATTTATAGAGTTTTGGAAATAACTAATTTTTAGTTATTCTGGATGGCGCATGTTGGATTGCGCAGGAACTGGATTGCGCAGCATCAGACTGCGCAGGCAGTTGTATGGTCATGGGCTGACTGTCTTGGACACATGGCATCATTTGATTGAAATGTGCATGTTTGTGTGAAGACGGTTGCCACGTAACGAGCAATTGATGGCATGAATACCACGTATACTTTTGTCAATTGTCAGGATGAAGTGCGCCACGTGAATTGCGCTGACTTCGAATTGCGCAGAGATGGATTGCGCAGGCACTGGATTGCACAAACACTGGATTGTGCTGCATGTACAACTGTCCTCGAGCGCTGTACGGCGCAATAAACGAATAGTCTCCTCGTTCTTCGTGCTGTCAGCTGTCAAAAAGATTTGATTTTGTCAGATAATGATGACATTGCCACGTCAGCCTGCGCAGTTGAAAGTGTGCGCAGTCCAGTGTGCGCAATTGGAATGATGCACAATCTGATGTCTGCGCAGTTCATTTGAAAGTTGTATTTCTTGATTTTCTGACTTTGTTGATAGGTGCAACTTGATTTTTTAGGACCTACAAGACCCCCTTCAAAGTTTTCGAAAGTTGAATTTATTCAAAGTTTCGAAATACTTTGAATTTCAAAATTTAAAATCAAGTTGCGCATGAGCTGTCTGCGCAATCGGATGAGTCGATCCGACTTTTTCGGCGCAGTCTGAGGCAGCCGTTACTCTTTGAAAAACTATAAATAGTTCTCTTCAATACTCATTTCATTCTTTACTTTGCTTTTGTGATTTTAAGAGAGAAGTCTCGCATCTATTCCTCCTTTCTTCTCCATCGAATCTCCATGGCACCCAAGCATTCTTCCGCCGCTGCCAAGGGCAAGGCCCCCGCCGAACCTTCGGCTAGGGTTGTACGACGTCCTTCTCGATATGAGACTGCGCATCCTGCGTTGCAAGGTAGATGACTCAATCGAGAACTCTTTTTAGAGTTTTTTGACTTCACTGATCTTCAAAATCCATCTCTTTTTAGAGATGTAATCATATTGCGCCACCCTTTTTAGGGTCTTGGTTGCACGAACTAGTTATTCTTCATTTTTATGAAGAATACTTTCTTGCGCAATCGGTTGAACTGCGCTGGCAAAAGTAAGCGCAATCTGCTGATTCGCGCAAGATTGCCAGCGCAATCTGATGCTGCGCAAACTGATGGTGGCGCAATCTGATGGTTGCACAATCTGATGGTTGCAGAATCAGATGACAGAATTTTCTGACTTTGACTTGTACTAAATTCTGCTTTCTTCTGTTGGATACAGTTGACACCAGAGAAGATCCTGGGTATGAGAACTTTGTAGGAACTCTTTCAGAATCGAAATTCAAAGAGGACCTGTCCCACGTGCACTTTCCACAGTATGATCTGCCAGCTTCCTGCCAAGCTATCTTGGTAACCCAAGATAACGAAACTCTGTTATATATGATGAATGGGCAACCTTTGGAGTCGGCAGATGCCATCATTCACAAGAAGCCCCTATTTCTGTTTGGTGAAGCTTTTGAGAAGAGCTCTCAGCCGAAGCCACGGATGGAAGAACGGATTTTCCAACAAAAAGATAAGATAATCTCGATACCAAATATCTTCCGCTGTCTCCCCTTATCTCGATATGCTCATGCAAGCTATCCGAGGAAAATGGAATGGAATCTCACACCTTTTCAGGATGCCCGTCCAGGAAAGATTTATGTGAAGAAGGGACCTAACAAGAAAAATATGTTCTACAGTTCTTCGGAACGATACAGTGTCTTGCTCAGAGGTTTAAAGCCCGGTTGTATTCCGCCGAAAAATTCTTCTTTGTTAATGCCCGTGAGAGTTCCAATATTCGCGAATGAGTTCGCGAAGGTCGAAGGGAAGTATCCAGATCAAGACCTCAGATTAACTGGACTGGTGAACCCAGAATATAAGAGATGGAGTTGTATAGCAAACTGGATTTTGACTAAGTTTGAAGACAAACTTCAGCAGATTAACTTGTATCAAGCAGTGCATGCCACTGTTTACGGTTTTGCCCCCAATCTGCATCAATTTCTGGCTCTAGCAGAAAGATACAACTACAGGACAGGGACTTTTATGACTCTCTGCGGAGAGATCGGGTTTGCCCTTCACGAGATGCAGTACATCTCTTACCTGCCGATGGAGGATACCCCGTATGAGGAATTTGTCCCAACTAATGATGAGTTGGACAAACTTAGAGAAGAAAACGCAGCCATGGTAGCAGTCTTCGAAGAACTGCTGTGTCATTATAAAATCTGCACTCTGTTTTACAAAAGTGGTACATCTGGTACCTGTTATTCGTCCAAATGGTTGCCTTATCTATTCCTCAACCATATTGAAGAAAAGAAGACCAAGGAATATGACAACTGCTATCCTGACTTCTTTAAACCACTGAGCAGCACTGAAGTGGTGAAGTTAATGGAGAGAAGTGGTGACTTGGATGTCGAGATCAAGGACGATTATCAATGTCCTCCTCTGAAGAAAGGAGACACTCTCGAGAGTTATATGAGAGTGGGATATCGATTTATGTCAAAAGAAGCCCAACTGGCAGGTTTTTTGACATATTGGCTCCGCAGATTCGTCGTCACCGGATCAAGTGCCGTAGACCGCTTCCATCGCGGTGTTCTTTTTGCTGCCGTTCGATTAGTTTTCGGCTACAAGATGGATCTCTTATCGGCAATGACTTGTCGAATGAACGCCAGTCTCCGTCTGTACGTCGAACTGATGCTGAAAGCTAAGGGTGAGAAAGAGTTTTCTCGGCTTGAATTGCCGTATACTTATCTGTTCGGGTGGTTGCTTTTACACCATCCTACTTTGATGGAGCCCGACATGGGACCAGTCAGTGGCAGCTTTTTCGGAGATTTTCCTACGGAAAGTGGAAATACACTTCTTTGAGGGATTGCAGATATGCTTTGAACCTTGGCAAAGGATGGAACTTTTATTCCACTCCTCCTCCTGCCGGATATGAACAAATGCCGACCAACATGGTTGACTCAAAGATGCAACCTTTGAGCCGTACAGCTTTTAATTGGTTGAAGACAATTCGTCCATCCCACTTGGTATATTGGTTTGAAGAAGAATGCTACTTGGAGCCATATCTTCCCAGCCGGTTTGCTCGGCAGTTTGGATATGACCAATTCCACGTAGGTAATGCTATCTCATGCCTACAAGGAAAAAGTTTCTTGATAGATGGAGCCCGAGCTTGGGCTTATTACAATGCTCGAGATACGAAAGCAACGTTCTCGATGCCAGTGAATAGTAATCATGGTCCTCGTATGCTGTTCACATATTCGGTGTTTTATACATCATCGAACACTTTTGCCGAGAACTTCAATCTTGCGGATAGCTTCGCATCTGCAACGAGATTGAAGAAGGGAGGAGTCATCATGTCACTTCCAGGTAATGATGAGGTGCACGAGCCAGTGGATGCACCCTTAGAAGTTTCGAGGGATGCTATGTTCCCTGAAGAGGTTAACGCGCCACTGCGTGTTTCTTTGAAGGTTGCTAAGTCTCCAGCCAAGAAGAGAATGAGAGAGGAGCCTTCCATCCCAGCTGCGAAGAAGAAACTGATCTTGGATCATTCTTCAGAAAAGATTACTACCAGATCTCAATCTCGACAGCTGGCCGAGACAATTCAGCAGAAAGAAGCTGCCACACCGATTTCTGTTCAAAAACAAGTCGAGGTAATAAACGTAGAGAGTCCTGAAAGACCTCTGCATAGGAAGAAAAGGTTGGTCCGTAGAGGACAAGTTTTGTCTTCGATCGTGATAGACGCTGCAGCGGGACTCACCATGTCCTCTCCCACTCCTGTTTCTGAGGCTGGACATAAAACTCCCAGTCTAGAACAGAGAGAGAAAATTAAGCAAAGAGAAGAGCTGGACCAGAGAAATGAGGCTAAAGAGCCCAGAGATAACATTATAGAGGAAGAGCATAATGTCGTACGATCTCCTTTGCCAACAGCAGCAGAAATTCATCTTCCTGCCACACCGGGAGCAACCCTTGCGGAAGAAGATCGTTTGATGATCGAAGCTTTATATGGCTGTGACTTCGGTTATCAAGAAAAAGCTAATCAGGCCACTGATGCTGCTAGTGAAGAGGCTCCCGAAGACAGCGAGAACGAGGAGATCACTTCATCAGAAACTGCTGATGAAACACAAAATCCAGAAGAGAATGTTGAGATCCAGAGATCCCCTCAAGACACTCTGATTTCTGAAAAGGAGGTTGAGGTGCCGAGATCTCCTGAGAAGATTGCTGATGAAGAGGTGGATGTGGAGAAAACTCCAGTTGCTGCTCCCGAAGGTAATGTAATGAAATTAGCGATCTTCTTTTAATAAGTAGTTTGATAGCTAACATCGTTACTTTTATTCATACAGAACCCGGATCTTCTTCTGCTCCTCCAACATGTATGGATATAGTACTGGCAACGACAACTGCCAGTAGCAGCCGCTATTTGTCTTGTGGCTCTGAAGCAGGAAGCAGCCAGGCCGTAGCGTCTGAAGCTACTTCTGCTCAGCTAAAGTCTGTGCCTGCAGATGATAGGCTTATTACTGGATCCACTCATGGTAAGACTGTTTTCACTTTTGATTCTCTTTATCAATAGCCAATGACAGGTAAAGTGACAATATTTGTTTTTGCAGAGGAACAACCAGGAGGAGCAAGCAGCTCCACTTTGGTTCCCTTATTCAAAGAGCCTGCTGTTCAGATACGAGAAATCGAGCGTCCTGCAGCTTCGTTATCAACAGGAGTAGCTGCAACTCCTGGTGCTCTGGCAACTAATCAGCTTGTCATCCAATCATTCACCAAATGCTTCTTCGAGTCCTTGGGACCTCTGATTAATAGAATGATGGACAAAGAAGACGCTGATTTCTTTATGGTTAGAGGTCCGACCTCTTTCTTGGTGAAGGCCATCCGGGAGCAAGGTGATGAGGCTCAGGCCACTTTCTTTGACCATATATTGAATGAGCTGGAAATCTCCATAAAGAAATATAAAGATCTCAACAAAGGGGAAGTGGAACCCTTAGTACAGGCAGAGTTTGAACAAATGGCTCAGGCAGCTGCAATCGAAAGAGTGAATCTCTAGAACCTCTTGGATGCATATACTACAAAATCTGCTGAATATAATTCCAAGTTGGAATCGGTGATCTCAACTGCTGAAAGGAGAGAGAAAAGGATTGCTGAGCTGAAAATGGAAATTGCTCGTCTCGAAGAGGAGCTAGAAAATGAAGTTACAGAGCATCAGACTTCGATCCAACAAATTGATGCTATAACTCAGGAAAGAAACGAGTATGTAGCAGCTCATAATACTGAAATCACTCGCCGAATGGTGACCATGCCCGTTTTTAACGAAGAATCTGGGATGGAAGAGGCCAGGAGGAAAGTGATGGCATCTCGTGAAGAACGGTTGCAGATTTTGAAACAACAGATTGCTAATCTGATAATGCCTCCGTCTCAGTAGAAAGAACATTTTGTATCTTTTTGTCTTTCTGTATGCTATGCATGTAATGTCTCAAATTTTGATCAATAAAAGATATTTTGTTGTGGCTCTATTATTTCTTGCATATCTTATTCAGATATAAATAATAGCGATAGAAAATATATTCAGAGGTACAGGACATGATATATTTCTTGATGATTTTGTAGAAAATAATTATATTCATTATATCTGCTCAGAGGTAATATGGACGTGGCAGAATACAATTTGTCGAATATGATTATTTCAATAGATAACTTAATCAAGAATGATAAGTTACTGATGTGGATGAAAATGAACGAAAATGAATCGTCATAATGAACGGATAAACCGTCGGATGATGATGAACGGATGAACCGTCAAGTGATAATGAATGAACGGGCGAATCGTCAGATGGATGTAAATGAACGGGCGAACCGTCGGATGAGTGTGAATGAACGGGCAAACCGTCAAATAAATGTGAACGGATGAACCGTCGGATGAGTGTGAACGGATGAACCGTCAGGTGATAATAAATAAACGGGTGAACCGTCAGATGGATGTGAATGAATGGGCGGACCGTTGGATGAATATGAATGAACGGGCAAACCGTCAGATGAATGTGAACAGATGAACCGTCGGGTGATAATAAATGAAAGGGCGAACCGTCAGATGATGATGATGGTGATAATGAACGAACGAACCGTCAGATGATTGTGTCGTTTCGTTATCTTGAGAATCTCCGCCTATAAATAGAACAGAAATCTGGAAGGAATGATCATTTCCACTTTTCAACATAAAGATGTCGTCCGGAGATGCATCCAAGAAGGCTGAAATTACCCCAAAGGTTGAAGCGGGCATTGAAGAAGGTCTTGTCGAACCAGTCCAGCCAAAGCAGACGGAAGCAGGCGAAGGTTCATCTACGCCCAAGCCACCGCAGGATATCCTGGATTTTCTGCTTGAACCAGGAAAGACTGAAGAGGAAGAGACCATGAGAATAGCTGCCTGCAAATTCCTGGTGGGCTCGAGCAAAGATGTTCTCAGCTCTTTTGCTGATTATGTCTTTGATAAGGACGGCAGTGGTCCCCATCCCAATGTCGATAAGGATGACAGTGATCTTCCTTGATATCATGTAACATCATTTATGATGAAATAAAAATCAAACTTTATTTATGAATTGTCTGATCATATTTACATAAATTTCTGTTATATTTATACATAGTATTTCTTGAGGAATTTGCCATTGATAGGCATCATTGCAACTCGATCATCTAACTCTGAAAGTTGATAAGCTCCGTTTGAAAAGACTTTGCTGACAACATAAGGTCCTTCCCACTTCGCATCGAACTTGCCTTTGCTCATGTGAGTCATAGTCATAGGACGTCTGACCGTTAGAACAAGTTCTCCTTGCTGAAAGGCTCTGACTTTAACTTTGCGGTTGAAAGTCTTCGATATACGGACTTGATATAACTCAATATGCTGTTGAGCCAATAGCCGCTTCTCATCGAGTGCTTCTAATTCTTGAAGTCGGAGAAGATCATTGTTCTCTGTAGTGAGTTCATTAGCAATGGCAATCCTTAAAGAAGGAATTTGAAGTTCCAGAGGAAGAACTGCTTCACAACCATACACCAAAGAGAAAGGTGTAAAGCCCGTGGGATTGCGGACCGTAGTGCGATAGGCCCAAAGACATTCACTAAGCTTTTCACTCCAATTTCGTTTGTTAGTAGATACAAACTTCTCGAGGAGCTTAATGATGGTTTTGTTGAAAGCTTCAGCTAATCCATTAGCAGCAGGATTGTAGGCTGTCGAAGCGACGTTGTCAATCCGATGATCATCGCAGAATCTTGTAAACTTCTGGCTGATGAATTGTGGTCCGTTGTCATGGATGATTCGTCGAGGTACACCAAATCGATAAATGACATGGTGTTTGACGAAGTTGATGACACTGCTGGTCTTGACTTCAGCCAGAGGTATAGCTTCAGTCCATTTGGAGAAGTAATCGGTTATTGCTAATATGAACCGATGTCCTCTAGAAGAAGGAGGATTGATAGGACCGATAATATCCATGCCCCAAGCTTCAAAAGGCCATGAAGCAGCCGTCGGATGCAGAAATTCTGATGGTTGATGAATAAAATCTGCATGAATTTGACAAGCTCGACATTTTCTTGCATAATCGATGGCATCAGATACCATAGAAGGCCAGTAGTAACCCATGCGTCGGATGCGATCCTGTAGCTTAGGACCGGGTTGATGTGCTCCGTAGACGCCGTCGTGAGCTTCATGCAGTACTTGTTTTGCTTCATCACCAGCTAAACAATGCAAGAGTAAGCCATCATAAGTCCGTCGATACAGAGTCTTGGTAGTTTGATTGTAATAGAATCGCAGAGACCTTCGACGAACACTTGTAGCCTCCTTGGGATCTTCAGGGAGTATGTCATGAACTATGAAGTCGATGAAAGGAGTTCTCCAATCTTCACTGATAACATTGACTTCAGTAAGATTACTGAACTCAATATTATGATTGTTTTCGATACAGAATAATTCTCGATTAGAGATGACCACCACCTGCTGTCTTCTGATAGGGATGGCTAGGACTGCTGTAAGATTGGCCAAAGCATCTGCCTCAGTATTGCAGGCTCGGCGTACATATTCAATGAAGAAGGCTTTGAATGATGTAGCTATGTTGATTGCCGCTTCAAAGTAAGGCATTAGATCTTGATGGCGAACTTCATAGGTTCCTCTAACTTGATTAATAACCAACTTAGAGTCACCGTAGACTTCGAGATACTCGATGTTAAGTTGTTTGGCTAGTTGAAGGCCAATGAGTAGAGCATTGTATTCAGCCACATTGTTGGAACAAAGCTCATCTAAGGAGTATGCTTTTTGGATAACTGACCCGTCTGGAGAAACAAGGACAACTCCAACTCCTGCGACGATGGCACCAATGGGTCCGATTCTGGATGCTCCGTCAAAGAATAGACGCCAAGTAGAAAATTCTTCGGAGATTGTATTAGACTCCAAAGTCTCATCTGGAATTTCATCATATAGTTTAGATGTTTCTGGTACAGGATGAGCTGCTAAGAAATCCGCCAGGGCTTGACCTTTGACAGATTTTTGCGGAACATATACTATGTCATATTGGGCTAGCAGAATGGCCCATGTAGCCAGCCGAGAGTTGAGTATGCTGGGCTTCTTCATGAGTACCCGAAGAGGATTAACTCGTGATATAACATGAATGGTTTGACCAATGATATAATGTCGAGTCTTTTGAACAGCAAACATGAGAGCTAGACCGGACTATAACGGTGTTCAGCACCAATCATATTACGACTGAGATAGTAAGTAGCTTGTTCATGGCCTTCTTTGTTCTTTTGGGCAAGTAAAGCACCCAATGAATGGTCCATAGCACGAACATACATTAAGAATGGTATGCCAGAAATTGGTGGCACCAGGACTGGTAGATTCATGAGATACCGCTTGATGTCGTCGAATGCTCGTTGACATTCTTCAGTCCAAACGAAAGAAACACCCTTCTTCATGAGTTGAGTGAATGGTCTGCAGCGTCCAGACAGATTCGAAATAAATCTCCTGATGTATGCAAGTCGACCTTGGAATCCTCGTAGCTCTTTTAGGTTGCGTGGAGGACGCATCTCTTGAATGGCTTTGATCTTCTCGGGATCCACGTGTATACCCTTAGAGGTAATGATGAAGCCGAGAAATTTGCCACTAGAGACACCTAAGAATGACTTGGTGGGATTCATTTTGAGTTGATGCTGGCGCATGAGATTGAAGATAGTTCTCAAGTCTTGGATGTGATCTTCCTTCAGACGACTCTTGACAGCAATATCGTCAACGTAGCATTCGACAGTCTTGCACAGATAATCTCGAAAGATGGTACTCATTGCTCGTTGGTATGTTGTACCAGTATTCTTGAGACCAAATGGCATTACAGTATAGCAATAAACTCCACGAGGAGTACGGAAAGAAGTATGCTTTTCATCTTCAGGATGCATCCGAATCTGATTGTATCCGGAGAATCCGTCCATGAAAGATATTCTTTCGAACCCACAGGTATTGTCGATCATGACGTCCGTGATAGGGAGAGGAAATTCGTCTTTTGAACATGCTTCATTAAGATCCCGGAAGTCGATGCAGACTCGAACTTTGTCGGTTTTCTTTAGAACTGAGACAATATTAGCTACCCAATCAGGATGTTGTTCTTCTCGGATAAAGCCACAAGCAATGAGCTTCTTGACTTCATCGTCGATTGTGTCCATCATTTCTGGTTTGAAACGTCGTTGTTGTTGTTTGACCGATTTTACATTCGGCAGAATGTTCAGCTTGTGAGTAGCAACTTTGGGATTTAGTCCTGGCATGTCTTCATAACTCCAGGCAAAGACATCAATGTATTCTTTAATCAGAAGAATTAGTTCTTGTTTGTCTGCCTCTGGAAGGTTCTTGCTGATGAATATTGGACGAGGTGACCCGCTCTCTCCTACATCAATTTGAACTAATTGATCTTCAGTAGGAGGTTCTCTTTGTTCAAATCGGAGTTCCCATTGGGTATCCATTCGTTGAGCCCAAGGATCTGTTTCAGAACTTTCTTCAATATCCTCGTCATAGCCTTCTGGAAATTCGGCAGAGACCATGTTAGAAGACACAGTCACTCGATGAACTTGTCCGATGCTGGTGTCAGAATCCTACGATATGGAATCAGAAGAGTTAGAACGTTCCTCGCTATCCGATTCGGAGCCTGCTGGGGATAACATCGGAGGAGAAGCATATCCGAGACCTCTTTTGGTCCTGTTGTAGTACATATCTGACTCTCTTTTTGGAACAGCCGTACGAAGAGGAGTCTTTCTACCTTTACCGTAGTTGAGGCCGCTCTTGAAGTCGTAACCCATCTTTCGGACGATGTCTTTTGATTGTTGACTGTAACAACGGAGTTGAAGATGTCCCGTGTCGTTAACTTTGCTATCATCCGTATAGCTGAATTGTTGTTCCGGTCCTTTACTAAAAAGTATTGGACGTTCGCCTTTCTTACGAGCAGGAACAATACGATATGAATCCTTTGGGTGTTCACATGAAACTTCTGTTTGAAGAGATTGCACAACTCCCATTGTAAATGACTGATAGCTATCTAACATATCTAAATAGCATTTAGCATGATAAATGACATCAGTATACTAGAAAGTAGGTACTTTTTTATTGATTTGTACATTGGTATTTATAGCAGGACTTTTAGCCTTAGCAGGCTTAGTCAGATTGATTACAAGAGGGGGAGAAGAAGAACGTGGAGGAGGATTAGCTTTATTACGACGGAGGTCGATAACAAGCGGCTCAGAGGAGGTGAGCTCCCTTTTGTCCTTGTTATGAGATAGATCGATAACAAGGGGCTCAGAAGAAACGAGCTGCTTTTTATCCTTGTTACGACGTAAGTCAATAACAAGTGGCTCAGAAGAGGTGAGCTCCCTTTTGTCCTGATCATCATCAGTAGATTATTTCTGGACTGGCAAGTGAATAGCCAGTGGCTTGGAGGATTGAGGACGAGAAACACGTCCTTTGACAGGAATGATGAGGGTGTCATTAGGCACTGTTTCTTGCTCTTCTTCAGTGTCCAGAGATAGGACAACCTTCATGAATTCGTCTTTGTACATACGTGCATCATTGCAGTATGCCTTAATGCCTTTGAAAGGATAGAGATCAGCAACCTCCTTTTGTACCTCTCCATTGTCATCAACATATTTAAAACATTGATGGAGAGTCGAAGGGAAAATGTTATGCTCGTGCAAAAATGGTCTTCCCAGCAAAGCATTGTAGAAACAACAGTGGTTATCAATGATATAGAAGGTAACCTTTGTGCGAAGATTGCCTATTTGGAGTTTTAGACGAATCTTACCTAGAGGTTCACTCCTTCCCTGATTGAACCCAAGGATGGTGGTGATTGTACTGGAGAGGCTATGTACTGGAATCTTCAGCGCATCCAACATTGTCTTTGGCATAATGCTGAGGGCAGACCCTGGATCTATCAGGATACGATCGACTTTCATTGAGTCGACATATCCTGTATAGTAGAGTGGACGGTCGTGCATGTTATCTTCTATCAACATGTCATCTTGAGTGAAAGTTATGTTTGGAATTAACTCCAACACACTATGACAATGAAGGCAAGAGACTGGTTCTGCTTCTGGCTTCTTAAGCAGGGCTAGACAGGTTTCTGCTTGCATAAGAGCTTCACTCAGAGTTTTCCTAGTCTCTTTGGATAGGCGCAAGAGCTCGAAGATTGACAACCGGGCCGGTGTATTGGCCAATTGAGCCAAGATGTCAAAGTTATAAGGCTTCTCAAGTCCGGAAGGAGATGTCTTCTTCAAAGGTTTGTCGAAGCGGACTTGCTGTTTGTCTTTGTCAGCGACCGTCGGTTTGGAAGGAAAGGGTATCACAACCGGTGAGGAAGCAGTAGGGACATCCTCAGTAGAAGCAGGCTGCACTGAAACAGGCTCAGAAGAAGAAGAAGTAGGATTCTCTTGAGTTTTGGGGTAATCCTTCAGATAGGCTTTTTCTGATCTGGTGCCTAGCAAGATTTCTTCATCAACTATGGGGTCAAAAGACACCATATTGCTGTCACCCTCATTTCCCGTATTTTTTGTATTTCGTATTTATACTCGTATTTGGATTTTTGGTATGTATTTTTATTTTTCTCAAACTTGTGGAATTTTGGTATTTCTCGTATTTTGGGTTTTTGTCATGGCTCAATTTTATTGGGTTGGTCTGGTTCGGTTTTAATTGGTTGGATTGGGTTGGTTTGATTTGGTTTATTATGCATTGAAACACCTTAACCTACACTCCACCTTCAACACACCACAACCCACCCTCTTTATAACCCCCACCTGCCACTCTCTCTCCTCATAACTTCTACCATTAATTTTCTTCTTCTTCTTCTTCTCCTTCCTCTACACAACTCTCCTAACCCTAGGCAAGTGCATCTTGCCACTACATGAGAACCCTCTTTTCCTTGTCCATTTGCTAGATTAGGACATGGTGATCAATATTAGAACTTGGGTTTTTGTGATTTGGAGCCTCCATTGTTATAGATCTAAGTTATTTTTATTTTCGGATTTTGCATGGTTTGAGCTACTTAAGTTGGATTTTATGGGTTTTTGATGTTTCCTTGTGGAAGAGAGTTTAATTCCACCCTGGTTAGAACTTTGGAAATCTGGATTTGGAGTTCGGATGGCCAAGTTATGAGGTTTTGAAGTTTTGGAGCCATTGGAGCTTCTTCTCAGCCATGGAGAAGAAGACCCAGACCCTGCGTGCGTGTTTTTACGCGTACGCAGCTCTCTGCTTGCGTGCCTTTGCACGTACGCTGCTGCTCCCTGTAGCGTGTGTGACTTTTCATGCAGCTGTTTCCTTCAGCATGCGTGACTTTTCACGCAGCTGCTTTCTTCAGCGTGCGTGACTTTTCACGCAGCTGCTTCCTTCAGCGTGCGTGACTTTTTACGTAGCTGCTTCCTTCAGCATCCGTGACTTTTCACGCAGCTGCTACCTTGAGCGTGCGTGACTTCTCACGCAGCTGCTCCCTTGAGCGTGCGTGACTTTTCACGCAGCTGCTACCTTGAGCGTGCGTAACTTTTCACGCAGCTGCTACCTTGAGCGTGCGTGATTTTTCACGCAGCTGCTCCCTTGAGCGTGCGTGACTTTTCACGCAGCTGCTCCCTTGAGCGTGCGTGACTTTTCACGCAGCTGCTCCCTTGAGTGTGCGTGACCTTTCACGCAGCTGCTCCCTTCAGCGTGCGTGACTTTTCACGCAGCTGCTTCCTGTAGCGTGCGTGACTTTTCACGCAGCTGCTCCCTTGAGCGTGCGTGACTTTCACGTAGCTGCTCCCTGTAGCGTGCGTGACTTTCACATACGCTGCTCTCTCAGCGTGCGTAACTTTTTCGTACGCTACTCCCCTGACCCATTGCTTAACCCGCAGGCTCTTGGAGTTTTGGTCTTATTTCTTTAAGCTTGGCTTTCTATAGTCCTGTATATTGATATTTTATTAGATATTTTATGCCCATTTTATATCCTTACGCCTTTTGTCATGAACTTGATTTTACTTAATATGTTTGGAATGACTATTGTACATGGCACGGTATGACAAGGAACTAGCATAACACGACAGTGACCCGTAGTGGTGCACTCCTGACATGACCAACCTGACATGATAGTGGCCCATCGTGGCGCACTCCCGATAAGTACCCTGACATGATTTATCTTGATAATTTAACTTGACATGCCTTGACACCGTGGGTGGTTCTTCTTGCTTGCTTGTTAAATCTACTTGTCCTGTCTTACATCATGTCTAGGATGGGACTCTTGAGTACCACGGTCAGGAGTACCTACTAAAATGGATTAAGGTTAATAACTAGAATAACACAGTAGTCATGAAGAGATGACACAGCTACAGGCAATCCCGTTACCTGGGCGCTCTTGGGATCTGTAGCCTGCCGTCGAGTAGGGCACATTTCCAGCACACCGTCGCGTGTTGCAACCTCTAAGTCACCTAAGGGTACATTTGTCTCCTGGACGATGTACCCACCTGAATTCAACCCTAATCTTTCGTCCTGGGTAGCCTGGATGGTCTGCAGGGCTTGTGGCTGTGGAACAATCTCACTGCATCTTGTTAGTAATTAGGCATGTGATAACCCTTGTTAGTTAAAGTAGTAAGCCGTAGTATCTGCTTGGCCGTGATTGATTGAATGAGGTATAACCAGTTAGCCATGGCTTGATCCAGTACAGATTTTCTCCCTGTCTTGATTACTTACATTACTTATCTTGCCGATAAATGGTGGGAAACCAAGCTCTGCTCAGATGAAGGGTTACAACCCCGGTCCTTTTTTGGTTTACGAGTTGTAACCTGGCTATCGGAATAGTTCTATGGTTATCTCGTCGTATATCACCCTGACATGTTTTCGTAATTTTAGTTTTAATATTAGATTTTCTTGTGCTGATTGCTGGCTTTTATTCTTATTTCGTGGCCCCCTTGTGGCACTTGCTCTTTCTGGGGTTGACCCAGCTGGTTTTGTGTGGCCAGATTTCGGAGCAGCTCCCGAGGATCTACCAAGCTTCCAGCCCAATGGTGGCGACTAGAAGGAACCCGGGCTACGAGTGGGTTTTCTATTTTGTTTCACTCACTCTATTGTAAAGTTATTCTTTTGAGGCGTTTAGCCGATGAGCACCTGTTAGCTCGATGCACTCTTACTTACTGTCTGCCTACGGGCTGTAAACATGATTAACAAATCCTAGGGTTGATCATGTATGACTTAAACTCTTGCTAGTCCTCGTATTTTGTACGACTAGCTTCATGATCAGCTGATATGTAATATTTGGGACGCCTTTTATTGTATATTTGGTGGTCAAACATCTTGTAATTATATTACTTGCTTGAGATTGAGAAAATAGGCTTGACCTTAAGAGACTGTTGGCTTGTAGTAAACCCTCATATCTAGACAGCCGTGACCGTATAGTTGAGATGTATTCTATTTCAATATACGTAGCTGGCTATGTCTGCCCCCGCTCTCCAGTATTCTGGTTCTGGGGCGTGACATGGTTTAAGTGGTGGCCCATATAGGTCTTGTCAATCAAGAAATGTGAGGGTTTACCGAATAGATGTCTCAATCAGTATTCGCCCTTGATCTCCGCCCGTATTTTCAAATCCCTGAAATTCTTGTCCTGATTACATGCTTGTATCGTTGATCTGTCCTGGTCCTTCCTTATTATTTTCCTGTGTCGTCTTCCTCAGCGGCACTGTACCTGACCCTGCCGATCAGCGAGGTGGAGCACCTCCCGTGGACCAGCAGCAACCTGGAGATCAAGCCCAGCATTCTCGGTAGAGGTGCTGAAGGAGTAGAAGTGGACGTAGGAGGAGCTACGTTAACCGCCAAAGATTCTTTGTTCTTATTCAAATTGATGTTCAAAGTTTCTTTTGGTTTGCAGTTGTTCTGGCGATTGCCACCACCAGATATTTGATGTTCATCCCGGTCGAGGTTTGACATTTGTACCCCTAGCTGCTTGAATTTGTCGGCGCTAACTTCAGCTGCTTTAGCGTTGACAATGAATGATGGCCAATCTTGGAATTGAGTAGACCCTGTCCACATGCTGATGATGGGCAGTAGATTTGCCTTGCAAGTGTCTATGGTGACAGCAGCCGAAGTTCCAGGAGGCATTTTCAAAGCTTCCCGGCGAAATCTTTCGATGAAACTTTCAGCAGTTTCATTGTGCTTTTGTTTGATTTTATTGAGGGCTGACATAGTCATGTCATTGATCCCCTCGTAAAATCGTTCCAAGAAGATTTGCTTTAAGCCAGAGAAGGAGGTGATACAACCATCAGGCAAGCTTCTATACCAATCGTATGCTACGCCAGCTAAACAGCCGACGAATACTCTGGTAAGAAGAGCATCATTTGGTTGAAGTTGGACAGTTATAACCTCAAAGTGGTTGATGAACTGACTGGGAGATGTGCTGCCATCAAACAGCGAGATGGTTGGGATCTTGTACTTCGGAGGAAATGGAACTTCCTTCCATTCAACTGGGTAAGGTTGCTTGATCCCCAGTCTTTGCAAGTTGTCCTTCTCCTTGAAAGCTTCGAACTAAGTTCGCAGGAGCTTCACAGCTTCATTGGCATCTTCTACTGATGTAGAAGGAGCAGGCTGAACTACGGTGTTAGGAGGAGGAATAGTATGATAAGCACTACCCCCAGCACCTGACTGACTGGGTGTAGGTTGGACTTATACAGGAGGTGTTTGAGTAGGTGCTACCCCCAATCCCGCATTGACAGGCACCGATGATGCTATGATTTTAGGATTTACAGGCAGTACGGTCGGTGGTACTGTGTGCTGAGCCACAATGATGGAATGCATACTGGCGACCATTTCAGCCATGGTCTTCAGCTTATCTTCTAGTGCAGCTATTCTTTGTTCTTGGCTGGCTGAACTGGAAGCATCAGGATCTTCATTGACAACATAAGCTGTCACTTCTCTAGGTACAGTGGAGGACACTGTTTGTTCTGAGCTTTCGCTGTATGCATCATAATCGGAGAAAGAATCATCTCCTGAGTGAGAAGGAAGAAGACGTTCAGAAGGATCTTGAAGATTCCTTTGACCGATTGTGTCTCGGCTTCGAGAAGGGGTATGTTGGAATACTCCTTCAGAAGATTCCTGGAGTAGATCCAAATACCGTTGACTTGGCATGCGAGGCTTCCCGTACTTAGAGCACTTCCTACCCCCAGTGTCTCTGGAAGTCATGTTGACAGAAGCGTACAGAACTTCGTCTTCATCTTCAGACATAGGTTGAGAGTTAGGAAAGTTCAGACGATCGAAGACAGATCGTCTTGTTGTTTGACAACAACACCTGATGACAACTTTGTGGTTACAGTGATGTCCAAGTGGTTGCACTGGGGATGTTGGGATGTTGTCCCATTTTTGCTTGAGGTGTTCTCGAAGATCAGGAACAGCAACGGGACGAGGAAAGGTTCGAAGGATATGTTCTTCGATAACATTCGGAACATGGTTCCGATTCTTCAAATGTTTTGTCCCTTGAGTGTACAGGGAGGTGCTCACTTCATTAGCATAGGTGTCCGGATTCTTGATCCTGGAAGTCTGCTTTTGATGATGTTTGATCTTCGACATTGGCTGTTTGCGTTTTACCGAAGTTGGCCTGTTGAGATAAGTTCTTAAATCTGCAAATTCATCCCCAGGGGTTTCTGTTTGAGACACCAACAATTTTCCCTGTCTTGAACGGGAGATTTTGAGGGTTGGGAGATCCTGGAATTCTGCTACCGGAGTAGGCAGAATACCTCTCTGATCAGTACAAGTTCTTTTAACATGGAGAGAAGAATCCTTGTTTGAAAGAGTTTTTGTACTGACTGATGCCGGAGCACATTCAGATTGATCTTCAACGGTAAAAACCGAAGAAGACTGAGAAAAGACCAAAGGGCCTTTTCCTTTGTTTTGGAAAGAAGGGTGAGCTAAAGAGCGTTTTCCTGTGTTGTCTTCCAAGTCATGGGACGGGGAAGTTTGAGAAAAGACCAAAGGGCCCTTTCCTTTGTTCTGAAGAGTAGGAGGAATAGCCAAAAGACTACCCCCAGTGGATTGTGCTGGAGCAGCAGGGTGTTGGAGAGGAGCAGCACTCTTTCCTTTGTCATGAGAAGAAGAGAGATTAGCCAAAAGGCTGTCTTTCTTGGATTGTGCAGACATGGTTTGCGCATGAGTGGATGGTGCACTGGCAGGTTGCGCAGGAGAGTCCTTGACAGAGAACTTTCTGGTTCTGGCCACAGACACTGTGGTTTGTGCATCAGAAGTTCTGGCCACAGAGTGTTTAGGATGCACTCTAGTTGCTGGAGTGTTGGTTTGCGCAGAAAGATAGGCAGCTAACTGCGCCAGAGGCAGAGGAGTCTTATACTTTGACAAGGCAGCATAAGAAGTCTTCTGTGCACTAGCAGCAGCAGATTGTGCAGCATTCTTGACATAGACAGATTGTGCAACAGTCTTGGTGGCAGCAACTGTAGACTGTGCAGCAGATTGCGCAGCAGGCTTCTTGGCAGACTGTGCAGCAGTCTTGCTGACAGAGTTGATGGACTGTGCAGCAGTCTTGGAGACCCACACTGGGCGCACTTTGCTCGTGGCAGAAGTGGTTGCAGTGCGAGGAGTGGTCTTGGAATTGATCATGGCTTCAAAGGCTGTCTGGTTGACCTTCACAACCAGAGTCTTCTGCGTCTTCCCGATAGACGCTACGTCACATTGAGTTGTCACTTCCTCATCGGAGGAGAAAGTCGTCCCCAGCAGAGTCGCCATTTTGTTTGCAAAAACAAAAGTATGAAACTTTATTGATACAAACTTTGTAAAGATTACAAGAATTCTGGAAAAGGTACAACTGTAGGAATCCAATCTAGAAGACGATTGCTTTATCCCTTGGACGATGTGAATTTTGAAGACGGTAGCCTCTGAAGTTGACTTGAAGGCAAAAGCCTCGAAAATTTGAAGGCAAAAGCCTCGGAAGAATGCAGCAGCACTTGGGCAAGAACTCCTGATCTCTGGTGATGATCTCTAATCTCTGTGATCTGTCCTCCTTGAATGAAGACTTGAAACTCTATTTATAGAGTTTTGGAAATAACTAATTTTTAGCTATTCTGGATGGCGCAGGTTAGATTGCGCAGGAACTGGATTGTGCAGCATCAGACTGCGCAGGCAGTTGTATGGTCATGGGCTGACTGTCTTGGACACATGGCATCATTTGATTGAAATGCGCATGATCGTGTAAAGACGGTTGCCACGTAATGAGCAATTGATGGCATGAATGCCACGTATACTTTTGTCAATTGTCAGGATGAAGTGCGCCACGTGAATTACGCTGACTTCGAATTGTGCAAAGATGGATTGCGCAGACACTGGATTGCGTAAACACTGGATTGCACTGCATGTACAGCTGTCCTCGAGCGCTGTGCGATGCAATAAACGAACAGTCTCCTCGTTCTTCTGCTGTCAGCTTTCAGAAAGATTTGATTTTATCAGATAATGATGACATTGCCACGTCATCCTACGCAGTTGAAAGTGTACGCAGTCCAGTGTGCACAATCGGAATGATGCGCAATCTGATGTCTGCGCAGTTCATTTGAAAGTTGTATTTCTTGATTTTCTGACTTTGTTGATAGGTACAACTTGATTTTTTAGGACCTACAGCTGCGGTTGGCCTGACCAACCCTGGATTGTTCCCAGATTGCCTGAGACCGACCCTGTGGATCTTCCAGACTCGACTTGGAGGATGTGCTTCAGTTCCCGACCATGCTAGAAACTGTGGGAAGGTATACTAGTCTACATTATTATTCTGTACTGTAGATTCCTGATTTTCATATGAGTATTCCCTGCTTTCCATATGATTATCTCTCTTGATGTTGTTTTATTGTGATTTGCCTGTGGACATGAGATCGGATTTAGGCCATAGATTGATTGCATGCTAGGATACCCAGCAAGACTTGACAGCCGTCATCGTCGTATAGCATATTCGTACCTTACACGGTGTAGCTGGCCTACGTCCGTCCCCGTATTCTGGTACTGGGGCGTGACAAGTAGGCTAATCTAAAAGCTACAAACGCACATAGCTAAGGGAGTAATCCCGACCCGTCGGAATGTTCTAGAACATGGAAAATGGTCCCACGGTCTTCATAGAAGTCGGCTCAGCGTGCTTTCAAATAACACTCGATCCTTCGATCCCGTGGCTTGGGAGAAGGATGTTTGCTTAAATTGCTCAATTGCCCCGACACTTGAAATAGCCTAAGTCTTAGGCGTCGCCTGCGTGAATGCTTGGTGAAGCATGCACGGTCCCATCGTTTTGCCCCAACACTCGAATTAGCCTAAGTTATAGGCGTCGCCCGCATGAATGCTTAACAAAGCATGCACGGTCCTGTCCCGTAAGGCTTGGCATAGCCTTCGCACGTCCCGCAAGTTAAGTCGTCTTGCACGGCTTGTTAACTTAAGTCTAGGCACCCGAAAAGTTGGTTGTCCAAGTCGACCCCGTGCCTAGCACGTTCTCTCGATGCGAAGCTCGACGTAGCCTTTGCTCGTCGAGACGTTGCCCGAATAAGTTAGACAAGAGTTGTTCTGGGCTATCGAAGCCATTTCTAGCACTGTCCCGCTCTAGCTGCGGTTGTCAAGTCGCGTAGCCCCTTGAGAACAAGGCTCGTTGCACAAAGTATATGACTTGAGCGTTAGCGTCGCCTATAGAACCAGGCCTGTCTAAGGCACGAGTTACGGTCGGTTTAGTGAAAAGCTTGTCACGAACAAAGGAAGTCTACGCGACTGGTTATCGCCGAGATCGGTCCCGCTACTTGGGAGTCTCGCTAAGTCTTGATATGTCCCGCACACGAGATCGGTCCCCTGGCTTGGGAGTCTCGCTAAGTCTTGATATGTCCCGCACACGAGATCGGTCCCGCGGCTTGGGAGTCTCGTTAAGTCTCGATAGAAAGAAGGAATGCATGGTCATATTGAGAAAGGACTGGATAGACTGGATAGATCGAGTATGCATGGTCATTGGACAACTTGTCGACAAGGTGTAGTCTTCTCGAGTGATCACCGGGGCGCCGGGATCATTCGGCCCGGGAGAAGCGAGTGTGGCTCAAAGTAGGATGTTGGATAACCGCATGGGAGAGTTCGACCCCACCGGGCTAGCTACCCGTGTAGGTACAGGCCGATATCCCACGAGCCATGTCCAAGATAGCTTGAAATTGCTAGTGACCTCCTCATGTAGATGTGTCGGCAGATAGCGGCACACCGCGTGTATGCCTTTGGATTGAGTCTAGAGCTTGAATGCAGGCCTAGTCGAGAACACAAGGTCTGGGCCTAAGACTGGGCTGCAGCATAGGCACCATGCTTGGCACGATAGATTGGCATCGGGATATCCATGAGATCGATGCTAGGTTTGGCAAGTCTTGTCTAAGTTGGTTCATGAGCCGAATAGAAAGGCCGCAAGGCAGCAGCAGGATAGGTCTTGATAAGTTGCGAGGCACGCCGTCCATCTTGAGGCATGTACAAGTCCAAGCAGATCTTAAGGCATGAATCAAGTCTAGCGGCACGGCCTGCACGAGTCATCCCATTGCCGTCCTTGGCACTTGAATCGTTGGCACGAGGATTGGTCTAGAGGCGCTTGAGTTTAAACAAAGGTCTTGGCACGGTCGAGTTCGCATAAGTTGCTTCTCGGCATAGCATTGTCTTGAATATGTCTAAGTTGCGAATAGAATGTGGCACGACCTTGCCGTTCCGAGTTCAAGTTTGGTCAAGTTCATGCACAATGAGGCACTGCCTCGATCGAAACACACGTTAGCTTTATAGCACGACCTCGTCGTTGTACGACCTTGTCGTTGCATCGCTAAGTAAAGGCCGAAACGTCTTGTTTAAAATGCATCCTAAGACAAGACTAGAAAGACAATCGAAAGGGATTTAAACTGCACAAGTAAATGAATGTGTCGGATATGTATGGGTAGGCGAGAAGCTCACTCTACCAGTACAGTTGAGTACTGACACCCACACAGTGTTCATGTGCAGGCACAGGTAGAAGCTCGTGGCACGGGGCTCGCTTGGATACGTCGAGGCACGGAGTTCCTTGGCGATTCGAAGCATGCGGCCGTGTTGATTGAAGACTTATACAGGACATAATGTATGGACATCGCCTTCCGAAGCTTCCGCTGACATCAAACATTGTATCAAGAGATGAGAGAGAGTAGAGTGAATTGTAAATAAGAGAAAAGTGAGCACGAGAGACTTGTAATTTGGCCTTGCGCCCATAAATGTAATCTTGTATTCAATATCAATAAAGAGCTTCTTTTGAATGACTTGTGTTCGTGTGTTCTTGTTTCAAATTTCTGCTACATATTTAGTGTATCTGCTTGGGACTTCTGTACGACGACCCCGTCGCCGCCGATGTAATCAGCCATTATGGAACTGCCTTGTACGATGCAATCTAGGCTCGTACGACATCACGCCTTAGCGAGGACGATCGCTCCTACGGGAGCGGGGCGTGACATTATGGTATCAGAGCACGGCTTTACGTCCTTGGACTTCACGTCGAATTTCTCAGTTTTGAAAGCTCGTTGTTAGAAAAAGAAGTGCGCGCTCTCTCTCGAATGTCCCTCGGCATGTCCATACAATAAGTCTAAATATTTTCAAAAGCTCGTTCAAGCGTTCAATCGAACGCATCGATAGGCAACGGCCTTTGTGCCAAACGATGTTAAACTTGACTCGATAGAGAACACATGCTAAGTTAACATGTCGCGTGCGTGTCTAACTAGTCATACGTTGACCCTAACAAATGAAAGTGCAAACTCAGAATATAGTCCGTCCGGGATAGCTATGTACACGGCCTTTTGGCTAAGTTGTGTTTCGCGTCGCGCACCTTGACATATTGGTGCAAACGAGTTGCGAGCGATATCAAGTACCGCTCGATCGGGAGCGAAGCTGCACTTAGAGTATCTATCGATAGGAACGCTATCGAGTTAACGCTTAGGCATACATGGAAGATCGACTTGGATTTTGAGGAATAGTGCGATCGACCTAGCGCGTCGATACGACGTGAGCGATTACGCTAGAGATTCGTCGAACGAATCTGAAGGATGTCTTAGCGCATGACGCAAATGTGATTGTAGGCTATATCAGATGGCTCGAATCCGAGTGGTGTATGGATTGTCTTGGAAACCATCCGAGCAAATATTAAGGATTACGAGTATGTCGACGAGGCAATGCGATCGCACAAAGCCTTAGAACGCGTCACGCTTTGTTGGTCGTGACTTCGAATGTCCCGAACGAGCATCTCGTTCGGACAACTTGTGAATGGGCAACACAAGTTAGAAAATGACTCGAAACGATGAATAAAAATCTATGTCTTGATCGAGAAAACTTAGTAGGATTGCACGTACAATTTCGGATTGATTCAAATGAAATGTGACTTGAGTTTTGAACAATGATCTTGAAACGAGCTTGAGGAATAGCGATCGAACTTGATCTTGAATATCGAAAAAATCGTAGAATATCCAACTCGGACAACAGCATCAACGCACGACTCGAAATTGGTTGCAAAGGAAGATCGTCAGGTTACGCATATCGTCGATGGTATTGAGGCGTATCAAAGATCGATATACGATAACTCTGGGGTACTCTGACTCGGCAAATGACGATCGTGCAAATGTCATTGTTCCGATGGATGCTATACTCGGGATATTAAAATGTGTCGAGGAAAAGATAAACATGGCTCGAGGATTTTCTAGTTGAACGAATGATGGTTGGACTATCGAATTGAAATCTTGGCTTGGATGAAAAATAAAACGCTTGGATTTGCTTCGTCGATAACCACAACTTCGACATTCTTGTCTTATGCGAGCGCAACTCCAGCCTCGCACATGCATCGTGCCGATTAGGATGATCACTCTGCATGAGCGCTGGTATGGTGATTCATACAGCGGGAGTAATTGAACTTGGATGGCGTGGCAATCTGATTGCTTCGACTTGTGGTTTGACGTGAAGGTAGACTCGAGAATGAATCAGCGTGTTTGACGGTTAAATTTGAGGATTGAGTAGGTCCAATCCGCGTATCGAGAAGGAATTAGTCTAAACTCAAACAAGATTTATGCCCCGATGAGAATGATTATGCTGCGGGAGCGTTGGATGGTGATTCACGAACCACCGCGGATAATCGGACTCGCGTGAGATTGGGGTACAACGTATTGTCGAGCTAGACGATTTTGTGATCGAATATATGAATTGGTTAGAATGGATATGTGAAGTATATCGATTGGGGATTTGAATGGATTTGGATACGCACAACGAATGCACTGATGCGAATAGGCGATCGTGCTCGATGTTTAGAAATTTGAGTGACGCGAGCTTGGGTATAAAACCCTGTACTATCGACTTTGGTTTGACCCTAGGATTGGGGTCAGTGTTGGCATTATTGTTGGGGAACTATGATTCCAATCCTGACATTGACTTAGCCTCGAAAAGAAATGGCCTAGCGGTTAGGCAAGACGCCCCTGTTTCAAGTGTTAGCAATCAAAAGAATTAATCTTGAGGATTGGCATGGATGGATAGCGTGAATCACAAATAGGAAACCCTGCTCACGAGACTCGGCTGACATACATATATTTCAGGGACACCTGAGTATGTGCACGATGCGACTCGAGTGAGAATGACAAATTCTCTATCATGCGGCTTGGCTGAATGCATGTATTGTGGGGATGCCTGGAATGTGTGCACGATCCAGGCAAGTGATACGTTGAATTGAAATAAGACTTGGGGAATGGAAGATTGTCGAGATCTTGGAATCGTGTTAAAGGAAGGATTGATAGTTATGAGAGCGTGGCTCGGAATTGAGGAAACGCATAGGCGGAGTGCACGATTAAGTCTTGGCCATAGAAATGGTAGGATGGCTTGCCACCAGGAAAGTCTCGAGGACGAGACTTGTTCTGAGTGGTGTATGTTGTAGTGCCCCGTCCCGCAAAGTCAATCGGAGGAATCGAAACGCCGACGGCATTGGAACTTAGCCTTGCAACGACTGCTCGAAGGCTTGCTCGTCCGAGGCGACTCCTCGCACAGGTGGGGGAGTTTCGGTGAACTTGCTTCATCTTAGCCTTCACTTAATAACTCACTTGTTTTCAACTTGCACAAGTAGGCTAATCTAAAAGCTACGAACGCACATAGCTAAGGGAGCAATCCCGACCCGTCGGAATGTCCTAGAACATGGAAAATGGTCCCACGGTCTTCATAGAAGTCGGCTCAGCGTGCTTTCAAATGACACTCGATCCTTCGATCCCGTGGCTTGGAAGAAGGATGTTTGCTTAAATTGCTAAATTGCCCCGACACTTGAAATAGCCTAAGTCCTAGGCGTCGCCTGCGTGAATGCTTGGTGAAGCATGCACGGTCCCGTCGTTTTGCTCCAACACTCGAATCAGCCTAAGCTATAGGCGTCGCCCGCATGAATGCTTAACAAAGCATGTACGGTCCTGTCCTGCAAGGCTTGGCATAGCCCTCGCACGTCCCGCAAGTTAAGTCGTCTTGCACGGCTTGTTGACTTAAGTCTAGGCACCCAAAAAGTTGGTTGTCCAAGTCGACCCCGTGCCTAGCACGTTCTCTCGATGCGAAGCTCGGCGTAGCCTTTGCTCGTCGAGTCGTTGCCCGAATAAGTTAGACAAGAGTTGTGCTGGGCTATCGAAGCCATTTCTAGCACTGTCCCGCTCTAGCTGCGGTTGTCAAGTCGCGTAGCCCCTTGAGAACAAGGCTCGTTGCACAAAGTATATGACTTGAGCGTTAGCGTCGCCTATAGAACCAGGCCTGTCTAAGGCATGAGTTACGGTCGGTTTAGTGAAAAGCTTGTCACGAACAAAGGAAGTCCACGCGACTGGTTGTCGCCGAGATCGGTCCCGCTACTTGGGAGTCTCGCTAAGTCTTGATATGTCCCGCACACGAGATCGGTCCCCTGGCTTGGGAGTCTCGCTAAGTCTTGATATGTCCCGCACACGAGATCGATCCTGCGGCTTGGGAGTCTCGTTAAGTCTCGATAGAAAGAAGGAATGCATGGTCATGTTGAGAAAGGACTGGATAGATCGAGTATGCATGGTCATTAGACAACTTGTCGATAAGGTGTAGTCTTCTCGAGTGATCACCGGGGCGCCGGGATCATTCGGCCCGGAAGAAGTGAGTGTGGCTCAAAGTAGGATGCTGGATGACCGCATGGGAGAGTTCGACCCCACCGGGCTAGCTACCCGTATAGGTACAGGCCGATATCCCATGAGCCATGTCCAAGATAGCTTGAAATTGCTAGTGACCTCCTCATGTAGATGTGTCGGCAGATAGCGGCACACCGCGTATATGCCTTTGGATTGAGTCTAGAGCTTGAATGCAGGCCTAGTCGGGAACACAAGGTCTGGGCCTAAGACTAGGCTGCAGCATAGGCACCGTGCTTGGCACGATAGATTGGCATCGGGATGTCCATGAGATCGATGCTAGGTTTGGCAAGTCTTGTCTGAGTTGGTTCATGAGCCGAATAGAAAGGCCGCAAGGCGGTAGCAGGATAAGTCTTGATAAGTTGCGAGGCACGCCCTCAATCTTGAGGCATGTACAAGTCCAAGCAGATCTTAAGGCACGAATCAAGTCTAGCGGCATGGCCTGCACGAGTCGTCCCATTGTCGTCCTTGGCACTTGAATCGTTGGCACGAGGATTGGTCTACAGGCGCTTGAGTTTAAACAAAGGTCTTGGCACGGCCGAGTTCGCGTAAGTTGCTTCTCGGCATAGCATTGTCTTGAATATGTCTAAGTTACGAATAGAATGTGGCACGACCCTGCGTTCCGAGTTCAAGTTTGGTCAAGTTCATGCACAATGAGGCACTGCCTCGATCGAAACACACGTTGGCTTTATAGCACGACCTCGTCGTTGCACGACCTTGTCGTTGCATCGCTAAGTAAAGGCCGAGACGTCTTGTTTAAAATGCATCCTAAGGCAAGACTAGAAAGACAATCGAAAGGGATTTAAACTGCACAAGTAAATGAACGTGTCGGTTATGTATGGGTGGGCGAGAAGCTCACTCCACCAGTATAGTTGAGTACTGACACCCACACAGTATTCATGTGCAGGCACAGCTAGAAGCTCGTGGCGCAGGGCTCGCATGGATGCGTCGAGGCACGGAGTTCCTTGGCGATTCGAAGCGTGCGGCCGTGTTGATTGAAGACTTATACAGGACATAATGTATGGACATCGCCTTCCGAAGCTTCCGCTGACATCAAATATTGTATCGAGAGATGAGAGAGAGTAGAGTGAATTGTAAATGAGAGAAAAGTGAGCACGAGAGAATTGTAATTTGGCCTTGCGCCCACAAATGTAATCTTGTATTCAATATCAATAAAGAGCTTCTTTTGAATGACTTGTGTTCGTGTGTTCTTGTTTCAAATTTTTGCTGCATATTCAGTGTATCTGCTTGGGTCTTCTGTACGACGACCCCGTCGCCGCCGATGTAATCGGCCATTATGGAACTGCCTTGCACGATGCAATCTAGGCTCGTGCGGCATCACGCCTTAGGGAGGACGATCGCTCCTACGGGAGCGGGGCGTGACAGGCACTGGCATCGAATTCATACTGATGGCATAGATGTAATGATTTTTTTACAGAAAGCAAAATACATTACAATCAAATAAAGTTTTAGTGATCCCAGGAATGCATCCGTAATGAGGCCACCTGTAAACCCTAGGAATGCACCCAGGACTCATGAAATCTGTGATGGGCATCTGTAAATCAAAGGAATACACCAAAATATCAATATCATCTATGAAGGCCAACTGCCAATCAAATAAATGCTTCAACCAAAAAATTATAATCAAATTAAGTATACTTCATTCCAAGTCCAATAAACTACATAATTCACGTTACAGTAATCTGCCCAATCCACGTTAGTAATTTAACATAGAACCTGCATAATTCACAATACAATAATCCAAATAAATATTAGACCTACTCTAAATTCAAGACCATATTACATTTTCAAAACAAATTACGAACTATGCACTTAGTACAAGCAAAAAGTTTAGTCTTACAATATTTCAAACACAAATTTTAGTTTGACCGCCATGACCAACAAATATTCAGAACCATATTACAAGTCAAATATTACTTCCAAATTGAAATAAAAGATTCAATACTCAAAAGATGAATCTTCATAGCTATCTCCATCTTCTTCTTCTTGTTTTTTTTTCTTCTTCTTCTTTCTCAAAATATCCTTCACCTACACCTTGAAGGACGGATTAAGAAAAATTATAGTCAGTATGGACTCACTATATATGTAGAAATGACATCCAGAAACATAAATAGAAGTATCAAAGTGATGGCTAGCATTAAAGTGTCAATGTGCACAGTGTGTATTTTTACATAAGAGTTTGGGCTAGCCCCATTTACCTTCTTCACGAGGGAAGAAAAATCTTATTCTTGGTCAGCAAATTCAACCTCTATCTGGTTAATCTGATCCAGAATCAATTTCTGGTTGTCGGATATAGTCTTCATCTCTTTGAAGACATTCTCAAAGTTTGCAGCAACAAAATTGTATATATCATCAACCCTGTCCTTAGTGTTTTTGATTCCATAAGTTGATGATTTTCCAGATGTTGATGGTTTGCTTGCAGCTGCTGCCCGTTTTCCAAACATTCGAGTGAAGGTTAGTTTTCTCATGGGGCCTTTGTTTTTAATATAAACATCCCCTGCTAAGCTTGGGACAGAATGTTTATTAGCCATCGAGCATACAATCCTCCGAAAGGGAGAGCTGTCTTTGCAGTTGGTTTTTTCATGAGATGTATCATTCTACTGAACATGTAGGAACCTATATCCATCTTTTTTTTTTCTTTCCCATATAATAAAGAAATTTTACTCTCTCGGGATGGATGGAAAACTCATGTCCAGTAGGGTTGAGTGTTTGAGATACGTAGGCATGAAACAATTTATACAAAGTTTTTAATTGATCTTTGTATACATTTTGAGGGGTCTTGGCACCCATTGAAACACTTGTAATCTCATGAATTGCATCCGTCATGGAAATATTATCAATATCTTTCATATCAAACTCAGGAACTTGATCAAATCCATAAAATTCGTTGATGACAGCAGCATTTACCCTAATCAGTTTCCCTCTCAGAAACACCAGTTGTTGATCCTCTTCTTTTTCTTTAATTTTAGCCGGAAGATTTGAGTAAAATTCTCTTACTATTGTTTGGAAGATTTTCTCAAGACAAGATTTGTTCAGTTTCTCCAATTGATAGAATTTCAATATATCCAGGAAAGCTTCGTCTTCGACATCATCCATCTTAATTGATCTTTCAGGCATAACGGTCTTTTTCTTGAAATATTTAATGTAAATCTTCTTAGATTTAGAGTCTTTAAATTTTTTTACCTCCTCTCCAGCATGGGACTTATTTGATGATTGCTCTTCCTCTTCATTTTCCTCTTCTAATGAGGATTCAAAATCCTCAGAGTACGCTGATGACTCTGTATCCGTTGCCACCTTAGCCTTCACTTGAGTACGCCTTCGATCTTCATAAGTTGAGTCTTCCGACGACTCTGTATCGAAGATAGATTTTCCGGTCTTTGTCGAGCAATGAGTTTTTTAGCCTTTTTTGCACGTGGCTTGGCTACCGCCTCCGCTTTCATCGTCGCTGCCGCCGCCGCTGCTTCCGCCGCTGCCCTTTCGGTCTCTGTCCTAGCGACCATAATCTTAGTTTTCGTCGCCCTTACAAGTTCTGCCCTTCGGGCCTGTATCGCATCCCTTTGTGGATTCTTTCCCTTCGGCGACGGTCGTTATTTCTTCGGCAACATTTTGATTAGAAGAGGGTTTGGGAGAGGGTTTGGGAGAAGGAAGAGGGTTTGAGAGAAAAAGAGGGAAAATTCGACCGTCTTATATGACCTTGGAAAGTGGAAAAAATTAGAATAGTTTTTAATCTTAAATTAAATTTATTACTATTATTACTAGTATAAGACGGTCGAATTTATTACTATTAAATTTAAAAAACTACTTTCCAAAATTAAATTTATTACTATTATTACTAGTATATATCCATGTGAAATTACTACATAAACCTTTGGGATTTTGAGACCCTAATTTTAAAAACTACTTTCCAAACTTAAATTTATTACTATTATTACTAGTATATATCCACGTGTTCCGTATAAATTATTGAAAAATTTGGCAGAAAAAATGTGGTGGAAACATGTTTATTTAAAAGAATTTGACAACATATTTAAGAATGTGAAGTTTAATCTCAATATTTCCATTTTTCGAATATTTGATTAAATTTTTGAACATAAGATGACTATGTACTTGAAAATAGTAAAATTGAAACACTCAAAGTTGTCCTCTATTTTACTTTGTAATCATATTTAAGATGGATTTGACGGCAAGATTGACGCTGGCAGCATAATCAATTCTATGACGTAACAAGTCATTGATGGGGATATCGTCGCTGATATATGGATTTGACGTAACAAGATTTGTTAATTGAAAAATATATAAAGAGCAATGCTATAGTTAGCAAATGGGTGTAAGTTGTAAGAAGGTTGTAAAAGTTTGATTGTAGCCGAAACCAAATTGAGTTAACAAAATATTATATTTCATTAAATTCCAGCTTCGTCGTCGGAACATTCTCCGGCGAAGTATACAAGAGGAGGACAAAAAAATGTAAAAAACAAAAAAAAAAAGAAAAAAGAAAAATAAGAGGTCTACCCCTCACTGGCCTCGCGAAGGATCTCCGCAAAGTCCTGCAGGGTATGCAACCCGCCCTATGGCACAGGCGGCGAAACGCTTCCCTCTTCTCCAGAGAATCTCGTTCCTCCGGAGTGATCGGCAACAGGTCAAAGTTGAGCGCCTGATGAAGAGGTCGAGCGATGACCTCCAGTGACAACCCGCAGGAGGTCAGAAAGTCCGCAGTCGCTGTCAGCCAGTCATGGGCCGGAGGCGGCGCAGAGGGTGCTCCATGCGGAGAGGCTCGACGACGACTGGAAGAAGACTCTGGCAATGGTTCCCAACCAGATGATCATTTTGGAGCCATGTTAAATGTGCAACCTACTCAGATGAATGAGGCCCCTATGTATATATATATATACACGTTTCTAACCGACTCTTCTTATTCCTTATTGGAAGTTGGGAATATTCAATTTCTTATTCCTTATTAGAAGTTGGGGATATAATGCTACAGTTACAACCAAATGCTTATAACACTCTTACAACCTTCACCCATTGCTGACATGTAGCCCACATGTCAGCAATGGGTGAAGGTTGTAAGAGTGTTGTAAGCATTTGGTAGTAGACTTACAAGCTTAGTTGGTTGTGCTGTTTGGCTTTTACATGGAAGGCCTAGGTTCGAGTCTGGTGCTTGAGTTCTGTAGAATTTTTCTATTGTTAACATTTTTTGGGTGCTATTATATGCTTTTAACTTAGTATGGAACAATTTTTGGGACTGTTAATGGCCATTCTTCGTTCCTCTAACACGGAGAATGGTACATTTAGGACGGAGAATGGTACATTTAGGACGGCGAATGGTACATTTAGGACGGAAAATGGTAAATGTAGGACGGAGAATAATACATGTAGGACGGAGAATGGTACATATAGGACAAAGAATGGTACATTTAGGACGGAGAATGGTACATTTAGGATGGAGGTAGGACGGAGAATGATACATGTAGGACGGAGAATGGTACATATAAGACGGAGAATGGTACATTTAGGACGAAGAATGGTACATTTGAGACTGTTATGTAGGGTCGTGAATTTTAAATAGTTTGGCTGTTTAGTTTTGTTTTGAATCTATATAAATTGGTTTTGAAGGCTGGTGAAGATGAATTAGTTTGACTGTTTGGCTGTATAAATAGATTTTAAAGGGTTGTGAAAAAGAAACCAATGTTTTCATATCGTTCACCATTAATTATGGTGAATTGGCACTGATACCACTAATATGAGTGGAATTTGCACCGCCAGAATTTATTTTGAATAAGGTAAAATTTGTGTTGGGAAATGTCGAAATCTCTTGGATATGATTACACTGAGATGTTGTATTAATGGTAAAATCTGTGTTGGAAAATATCAAAATCTCAGCAGTGAGCCGTCTTAAGCGTCATTATATCACAGTCCATTTTATTTATAAAAAAATTAATCATGTAAAAAATTATTGACAAAAGTAAAATTTTGTCAAAATGGAGAATCGAACTCATAAAAATTATCTTGTATGTAGACTAGTAAACAATATAAAGAAATGCATGCATGCATGCATGCTAATGTTTTCATCATTCACCCCAGGAATGATTGATGATATATAAATCATTATACATCTCGTATCCAGGTTCCCCTGGGACTGGGATTACATCATCAAAGGGTTTCTTAAACGTCTGTATTGAATAACAAATTTTCCAGAGTTCGTCGTCGAAGTGCACGTTGAAGCACCCACGTATGTCGAGCACGCGAAGATCCTTGCAGTTGCATATGATAGATCGCAGCGTGTCTCCATTGAACATGCCGAATCCCATATATAGGTGCTCGAGCTGCGGCATCGAATCAGCCACGGCCTTTCCCTCCGTCTCGTTTTCCGTGACCAGCACGAATCTGTTCCTGAGCATGAAATCTGGAGGGGGCATGTTCCTACTCAGCTTGACCAGACGGTAGCAATACTTTCCGGCGGAAAATATTCCAGTCGACGTGATATAGAGGCAGTAGCTAATGTCGAGTTCTTCCAGCACCGGAAGAAACTCCAAGTGTCTCACGAAAGTTTCATCACTCACGTCGCACTTCAGAATGCGCAGCACCCTTAGAAATTTCCCACTGTATTATAAAAATGGGAAAACATCAATAGAAATTAACAAAAGTATACGTAAAATTTTGTAATAAAAAAATAAAGTATTAGAATAAGACCAAATAAAATTTTGCACTGGCCTTAAACATGCAAAACAGAAGGCTGCTATGTCGAGCTTGTATGCGGAGGAGGACCCTAGATATCCCCCACTGCGAGCCACGAGCTTCATTACGGTCAAACTAATCTCAGCGGTTTGCTGGGTCCTCCGGCACCACTGTACCAAGTCGACGTTAGACCAATAGTCTAAGGGACCGTTGAGCGCCTTCCACCACGAACGGCAAACTGGGGCCACGTTGCACATTACCTCGTCCGTCGACATTTCCGACAGTACAGTATCTTCGAGAGAATCTCGGTAGGGATGACGGCCCATCCGCTGCAGTTGATCTTGCACCTCTCCATTGTGACTGTTCTTCTTCTTTTCTTTTTTGTTTCTCTCTAGTCGGATGGGTTCTCTTCTTTGGAAAAAGGCTATTTAACCCCTCGTTTAAGGGGGTGTAACCCGCTCGTGGAGGGGTGTGACCGAACAAGGTACGAATCTATTAGGAAATAACGGTAATGTCACTGTATTAATATTAGCAATTAGTCGTTTGGGCTCCCAACATATTTGGGTGATGCCATCTCCCATTATGCGGTATCTGAGATGGCAGATGACATAACAGCTGACATGACAAATTTTAACCCCAAAAATTAATTACCCAATTTTTTTTAATGTTAATGTTAATGTCAATATTAATATTAATGTTAATGTTAATGCTAATGCTAATGTTAATGTTAATATTAATATTAATGTTAATATTAATGTTAATGTTAATATTAGTTAATGTTAATTTAATATTAAATTATTTATTTACTATTAATGTTAATTTTAATATTAATTTTATTGTTAAATTTTGCCATGTCGGCTGTCATGTTAGCAACCATGTCATATGCCACATAACGAAAGATGGTATCACCCAAATTTTTGGGAGCAAATAGCATTTTCGTAATATTAGTTTTAATTATATTATAAATTTTAAATTAACAGAAAAGCCAATATAGATTTAATATTAATGCTATTGTTAAATTTTCCCGATCATACCTCGATACCTACGATTGTCGACCGAGTTACCGTCTTCATCATTATCAAGTTTTCACCCGAATCATCGTCCTCGCTGGGGAGTGATGCCGCACGAGCCGGGAGTTGCGCTCGTGCAAGGCAAGATAACAGATTAACAATAGTGTTTATAGCTCAAATTGATAACATAAGCAGCGGAAGAAAAATATAGTATACAACAAGAATCTTTTTTATTGATAATGAACTGAAGGTTACAATGGCTCTGAATAGCCCAACTTAACATACCAATTGGCTACAACACTTATGATCTCTCTAGCTCACAAAGGAGTACATTGTTCCATACATTATGCCTCTTTATAGCCAACAAGTAGTCTTCGGCTGAACAACTCCATGTCGCAAGTCCGAACGCCAATGCGGTAGCTCCTCTTGAACGCTAAGGACTCCATGCCTCGGCACGTCCAAGCCGAGCCCCGCTTCGAGCCGAACATATCCTGAACTTGTCCACTACCGTGTCCCTGCGACAAATACAGTTAGACATAATCTTAACATAAACATAGTGATCGTGCTCATCTATGTCCCATTTCGCCTAGCCTGCAAGGTTAGAACTTTACATAAGAAATTATATCATTTCACTCAACCAACCAACCATAAACTTAAACATATGTATAAGGGTGGCAGGCCCTGCGCCTGCACCCAGCACAAATCTCACCCCACCGGCCCTATCTATATGAAGGTCACGGTGTTTCGCACCGTAATGCATCTTTGGCATCCTTATGTGTAAGACTATGATCGCTTCGATACGGGTTGCTAGCCCAATATTCGAAGGATCCCAAACTTACTGATATCATAGCTTATCACAACACTGGACGGTCGCAACCCGTCCTAATGATGTGCACCATAAATACCATACATAATTCCCTCCTTTGAACTACTCGGTTGAATTAAGATGATGTGCACCATAAATACCAAACATAAATACCAACACTGGACGGTCGCAACAATATCATAGCTTATTGAGTATATTATATTGTCATTGCTTGTCCTCCATTCGGAGTTGACCGTTCTCGACAGGTTTTGATATTATAACTGTTGTTAGATAGTAGAACTTGACAGCGTTCTACGTCGTTTCTGCGGTGTAGGCTGGGACGCTGTCACGCACTCATGCCCTTATTCCGGGTGTGGGGCGTGATAGGGTGCGCGAGAAAGGAACAATGTCGCTACCGATTCGGTTGGGACCGATAGGTCGGAATCGGTCGGGTCGATCGAACGGGAACGGTTGAATTAAGATCCATTCCATGTTATAGAATGGCTTTTCTGGAACCAAGTCCCATATTCAGTGGGTTGCAGGTGATCGCGTAGGCGACGTCAGCGCAGCCAACCAGTCGCTCGCTTGAAGCAAGTCTAAGGCGAGTGGCTGACCTCCTTCGCCTCGTCCCTCTTTGACGTCACTGGCATCACAAGCCATCCTGGACGTATAGCTTTGTTAATCAGGGTCCTTTTAACGCAAGTAGCTAGCTCCGATGCAAGTTCTCGCTTAACCTGTGCTGTAACCTTATGCACGACTATACCCTGTTTCCTCCTAGGCCGAAACGGCCCCGTGGCCCCGGGTTGCTGATCGAGGAAACTACCGCTTTATCGACAAGTTGTCCATAACCGTACGAAAATATATTTTTTTTAGTTATTAAGACATAGCCTACATTATCTTTGAAAACTCAATCCCTTTCCCGTGTTTGTACCCTTGCATTTATCCTTTCATTCGTAACAACATTATCGATTTACCTAGGAAGGGGGTCGAGAAGAGGAGGGTCAGCCACTCACCTTAAGTTTACTTCAGGCGAGAGAATGGATCTTAATTCAACCGTTCCCGTTCGATCGAGTCAATTGGTCCCGACCGAATCGATAGCGACAGTGTTCCTTTCTCGCGTACCCCGTGGACGGAGTATGGGGCACGATGTAGGGACGGGGCACTACAGCTATAGACTAAGATGTCGTCTATGAACACTATCACGAACTGATCCAAATAGTGCATGAAGATACGATTCATGGGGTCCATAAATACGGCTGGCACACTGGTCGCTCCAAATGGCATAACAAGGATCCCAATGTCCATACCTTGATCTGAATGATGTCTTCGGGATGACTTACTCTCTGACTCTGATCTGATGGTACCCTCATGACCGCAAGTCAATATTCGAGAATACAGCCGCTCCCTTAAGCTGATCAAATAAGTCATCAATGTACGATAATCAACACATAATCTTGATGTACCATCCTTCTTCTTCACAAGAAGCATCGGTGCTCCCCAAGGCGATCCACTAGCACGAATGAATCCTTTGGTTCTGAGTTCTTCAATCATCTTGTACAAGATTTTCAACTTTGAAGGTGCCATCCTGTAGACTCTCTCCGATCCTGGTGCCGTCCCTGGAATCAAGTCGATGGTGAAAACTCTGCCTCACTGGAAAATAAAAACTCTGTCTCACCAGGAATACCAAAAATAATCCTACCAATATGGCAGTCTATTCTTGTGTATTGCTCCTTCAACCAATCCATTCCTAGGCCAAGGGACCGATTCGGCCCGCCGTAAAAGGGCCGTCGTCTAACCCAGCTATAGTCCGTGATGGCTTGACATTGCCAGTGGCCTTCACACCCTTTCACTGCTTAACAAATATACGTGACACGGGACGGTGCTTGCTATACTTCGATAGTCCAACAAAACTCTTTTCTAATGTGTTCGTGCAACGACTTGACAAGCAAGGACTACGTCAAGCATTGCATCGAGGGAACGTGTTGTGCACGCGTTCGACTTGAACAATCAAGTTCTTTGGGTGCATAGACTTAAGCAAGAAGCAGTGAAATATGACTTAAACTACGGGACAAGCGAATGTTAATATTAATTGTAGTTCCAATTACATTTTAAATAGAAAAGAATGCAATTTTAACTTTAACTAGTTTGAAGTAAATGTTAAATCAAAAACTATTTTAAATTTTAGTATTAATATTAGTTTCAATAATATTGTAATTTTTAAATTAACAGGAATGTCACGGTATTAGAAACCTAGCTAGCTGATGTCACGTTGCTCGAGGCTCGGTTAGTGTTCGTCTAAACTCGTACGTGCGAACTAGTTATTAGTAATGATAACCAAAAATTGAATTTTAAGTTTAAAATCTAGTCGAGCTCGATCCTTCCTCTTTATCCCATCTCCCACACTCTCGCTCTTTCTCTCTCTCTCTCTCTCGGGTTCTCTCTCACAGGTTGTGTTCCTTACACAACAGATCCCGCAGCATTAAGTACTCTGCATGCGTTATCCTACACAATTTAATAATAAACACTGATACCATATCATTAGAAGAGTAAAAGTTGTCTTGGAAGTTGTAAAAAATTACTTTGTATTGTCTTCTCAATACTTTTTTGCATTGGAGATGACTTTTTAAACTTATTGTCATTTGTGAATATAGCCGCCTATGCAAGATATTATCTTCTGCCTCATGTCACATAGGATACACAACACATAACAAGACAATAGGGTTTCGTAGCATTAAATGCTGCTGCATGCGTTATCCTACAGAAGATGGCCACGTGGAAAATGTTGTTGCATGCTTCCTCATGCGTTATTAGCTACACAATTTAATAATACATGTACCCAGAAGACGAGAAAGTTGTGTTGTTGGAAGTTGTTTCCTTAAAATTATGCTTGCTCCTAGAATCAGTCAAGATTTTTCATGAGCCATCAAAAGAGGGCCACGTGGCGGAGTTACAGGGAAGACGAAAAGGTTGTGTTGTTGCCTTCTGGAAGTTGTTTCTTCCTGAATAATGCTTTTTGTACCTCCAAATTGCACTTTCAAACTGTCCATCCTTATGTGACAGCTGACGTGATATGTTGATCTGACAGCTGACGTGACAATTTTTTTTAAATAAAACTAAAATTAAAAATTAACATTAAAGTTAATGTTAACATTAACATTAATATTAATATTATCGTTAACATTAACAATAATATTAATATTAATATTAACATTAACATTAACATTAATATTAACATAAATTAATATTAACATTAAATTAACATTGATATTAACGTTAAATTATTATGGAGAAAATTGGGTAGTTAACTTTTTGTATTAAAATTTGCCTTGTCATCAATCATGTCAGATGACACACACTATTATTTAACATGCCACATCAGATGAGAGGGCTATATATTAGAGGGACAATTTGGAGGTACGAATATAGCATTACTCTTTCTTCTTGTATTGTTTCTTGTCCTTCGTTTCTTCTGCTGGTTTCTAACACACTCTATTTTCTTCAATGTCGACGTCACATGGAGAAAGTGATCGTCGTATGGAAGATTTAGTCGATGAAGAAAACTTCCTTTCAAAAGGACTGTCAGATGATTTGGATGATGAGCAAAGTTTGAAAGATGTTAACTTAGGAGACAGTAAAGAACAAGATGAATAAAACAATGGAAGAATGCATCATAACGACGATGACGACATCAACGCAAACAACGAAATATAATTTTGCATCACCCTTTCTAATGGATTTAAGAAATACATCATATTTTTACATTTATTTCTCATGTTTATTTTGTTTTATTCTGTTCTTAGGGACGACGGTGAATTTCCATTGGATTTCGATGCAGCGACGATGAAAAAAATATTGCAGTCTGCCAACATTAACAAAGATCCAAAACATCTCTTAGAAGAAGATATTGTTGGCCTACAGTTCAACTCTATTGAAGAAGCAGAGACATTCTACCGGATATATTCAAAAGCATATGGTTTCAGTATTAGAAAGAACGAGGTAAAGAAAAACAAATCTGGGATGGTGATGGTCCGTAGTTGGTATTGTTCGAATACGGAATTCAGACACAAGAAATACAAGGAAGCTCCTAACAGTGTTCGTGAGCCAAGAAATGAAAGCAGAAGTGGTTGTAAAGCAATTTTTTGTATTGGGTACACCGATAAAACAAAGATGTGGTTCGTTAAAAAATTTTATGTACATCACAACCATATCCTGGCGAATAATTATGAAACAGTTTTTTTGAGATCCCATCGTACGATATCACCCGCAGAGTTGGAAGAAATTAAGCTTATGAAGCAATCAGGGATGGGGACTGGACAGATATGGAATTTAATTGTCCAGAAGAAAGGTGGATGGGATAAGGTTGGATGGACGAGAAAGGATTTATACAACGCTCTAGCTCAAGATAGTAGAGCACTAGACGATGTTGATGCTACGACAACACTTACATTTCTTCAATCTAAGGAGGGCAGCGACCCAGATTTCTTCTACACGTACAAGGTAGACGAAGATTCCAGATTGACCCATCTCTTTTGGGCTGACGGTGCATGTCGATTCGATTACGAATTATTTAGAGATTCACTAGCATTCGATTCTACATATAAAACAAATAGAAGTCAAATGTCGTTGGTGGTTCTAGTGGGTACAAACAATCATGCGATGACTTGTGTGTTTGGGTTTGCAATGATCCATAATGAGACTGCAGAGACATATTCTTGGGTTCTAGAAAAATTCCTAGAGTGTATGAATGGCAAATTACCAGTGACAGTTCTCACAGATGGTTGCAGATCCATGAATAAAGCAATTGAGGATTTAATGCCCAGCGTAGTTCATCGAACGTGCTCATGGCATATCCTAAACAATGCTGCCAAACATGTACACCGAGAGGGTTTTCACAATAAACTGAGTCTTCTGATTAAAAGGTACATCGCACACTTACTACTTTACTTTGAAGTATGTTGTTGTTACAATATCACAACTTTAGTTACTGTCCATGTTTTCTAAACAGGTACTATTCAGTCGAAGAATTTGAAAACCGTTGGCGGCAGATGCTAACAGATTATAATGTAGAGAACAATGAGTGGATCACTGCATTTTACAGAACGAGGGAGCGATGGGCGGACACATTCCTGCGTGGAAATTATTTTGGCGGTTCTACTACAATAAATAAATGTGAATCTATGAACGCATTTCTGAAAAGGTTTTTGAATGAGAAGCTGCCACTATGGAAGGCCCTTCAAAATTGTGACTACGGTTTGGCGGCCTTACATTACGGCCAGATGAGTAAGCATGTCACTGATAAACTCTCAACACCAGTTGTGAATCAAACTAGCATGGCCGTAATAGAAGGTAAATTTGTCACAATTTACACTAAAACGGTATTTATAGAGGTAAGGAAGGAAATCACACGTTCTGATGCATATACTGTTCTCCATCATCGCATATACTGTTCTCCATCATCACATCATAAGAGAGGCAGAAGTTTGCACTGTCCAAAAGTATATGTCGCCAAACAGTGTTAACCGGAAGGTTACATTTGATCCGGCCGACAACATCATAAATTGTGAATGCTTGTGGATGGAGACCAAAGGGATTCCTTGTAGGCATATTTTTTTAGCAATAAAGAGATTGCAAATTGGAGATATTCCAAAGAACTTGATAAAATCTCGTTGGCTCAAGGATTGCAAAGAGACTTATCTCTCCGGACCTGGCTCAGAAAGAAGATTCATCCACCCAGACAGTATTGAGAGCAGAAGGTATGGTGGTATTAATGAACAAGTTAATCTGTTTACATACTATTGTAAAAAATCAAGCAAAATTCAAGAGAGGGGAACGGAGTTGATGTCGTCTGTTCTGATGGAGTTGAAAGAAATGGTGACCGATATTGGTGAAAAAGAACAAATGGTAGCTGATGCAGTTCATGGAGTGCATGAATTTTAAAAGAGCCAAATCCGGTAGCAACAAAAGAAAGGCCTTCTCAAGGGAAATCAAGCCAGCCTACAGAAAGTCAGCCTATCCCGAAGCCTAGAATTTGTAGAGTTTGTAAAAAATTAGGTCACGATTTTCGTAATTGTAAAGTACGAAAGCGAAATAGCGATAAAGAGCAAATGGAATAAAATAAAACGTCGTTGACTTAAGACAATGTCTTTCTTATGTGGCAAGGTGTCATTCACACGAGACAATTAGATAAAAAATATGTTCTCCAATGCAAAAGTTTGAGAAGATAATTAGATAAAAATGGAGAATATCAAATTCCAAGTTCAAAATAGAGAATATCAAAAATGGAGAAAATATGTTCTCCGTGCAGTTCAAAACGGAGAATATCATTCTCCGTTTCAAATTAAAACGGAGAATGAACATTCTAATGTGTTTTTAACATTGGGAATCTTATTCTCCGTTTCAAATTAAACGGAGAATGCCGTTCTCCGTTCCAAATTAAACGGCGAATAGAATCCTCAATCGTTTTAATACTGGGAATGGCATTCTCCGTGCAGTTTAAAACGGAGAATATAATTCTCCGTTACAAATGAAATGGAGAATATCATTCTCCGTTTCAATTTAAAACGGAGAATGAACATTCTAATGTGTTGTTAACACTGGGAATGCTATTCTCCGTGTAATTCAAAACGGAGAATGCTATTCTCCGTTTAATAAAACACGGAGAATGCTATTGTGGTGTCGTGGTTACAATGTTAGACTTGTATTTAAGAGATCATTGGTTCAAATCTTGACTATAACAAAATTTTATTTTATTTATATTTTTTTTGTAAGTTATTTTGTCATACATAGGGGGTATCAAAACTTTGATACCCCCTACTGTATCAAAGTTTCTCTTATTTAAGAAAAGAAAAAAAAACTTTGATACAGTAGGGGGTATCAAAGTTTTGATACCCCCTATGTATGACATGTGGGCCCTTCATGCTTTATAAAATGTGTACACATATATATATACACATAAATTTTGAGAGGGCCCACATGTCATACATAGGGGGTATCAAAACTTTGATACCCCCTACTGTATCAAAGTTTGTCTCATTTAAAAAAAAAAGGAAAAAACTTTGATACAGTAGGGGGTATCAAAGTTTTGATACCCCCTATGTATGACATGTGGGCCCTTCCTGCTTTATAAAATGTGTACACACACACATATATATATATACACATAAATTTTGAGAGGGCCCACATGTCATACATAGGGGGTATCAAAACTTTGATACCCCCTACTGTATCAAAGTTTCTCTCATTTAAAAGTTAAGTAAAATTGAAGAAAAAAATTTTGATACAGTAGGGGATATCAAAGTTTTGATACCCCCTATGTATGACATGTGGGCCCCTCCTGCCTTGTAAAACGTGTAAACATATATATATACACATAAATTTTGAGATGGCCCATATGTCATACATAGGGGGTATCAAAACTTTGATACCCCCTACTGTATCAAAGTTTCTCTCATTGAAACCCTCATCAAAGTTGGCAGAATTCGAAGGTACAGATTCATTGGTATTAATAGCATATAAATGACAGTAGTTGGGAGAGTTTGTTCTAGTCTTACTTAGCTTTACTTGAGAAGGGGCAGATGCATTGGTATTGATGGAAATTAATTGAATTGAATTCGAAGTGGCTGCCACTTGGCGCATGAGTCCGAGTTGTTCCATGCCTATAAATGGCAGTAGTGTAGAGAGAGTTTGTTCTCGTCTCACTTAGCTTTTCTTGTGGAGATGGACTCTACCGATCCTCCGCCTTGGCAAGACGCTTTCCTCTTGGTTGTCGATCTCCTCGTTCGAAGAAGCTTTGGTGGTGAAGTCCTTCAGAAGACTGAGATGTGCCTGGGTTTGGATTTATTGCCAACCCACGCTCTGTCGAAGCGCCTGCACGTTGATTCGCTCGGACTATGCACGGTGTTCCTTTGCCGCAAGGAGTTCCTTTGTTCGACGTGTTCTATTGGTCCGACGATGCACGGTGGTGAAGTCCTTCAGAAGACTGAGATGTGCCTGGGTTTGGATTTATTATCGTTCCACGCTCTGTCGAAGCGCCCGCACGTTGATTCGCTCGGACTATGCACGGTGTTCCTTTGCCGCAAGGAGTTCCTTTGTTCGACGTGTTCCATTGGTCCGGCGATGCATTACGAAGTGATTTGCCTCAAGAAATTCCTTTTCCTCAGGGCATTCCATTGCTCGGAAGAATGCAATATGAAGTGAATTCCTTTGCAGGTCCTTTGCCTCAAGAAAAGAGTCTTACCAAGGTGGGATATCGGTAGAGTGCATCTCCAGGATGAAGAAGGATGCCTTTGCATGGTACTCTGCCTCAAGGAATTCCTTTGCCTCTGTGAGTTCCTTTGCTCGAACGATACACGATGAAGTGATTTGCCTCAAGGTGTCATCCAACAGTTTCTATGCTCTGATGATGCACGATAAAGTGATTTGGCTCAAGAAATTCCTTTGCCTCAAAGCGTTCCATTGCTCTGACGATGCACGATGAACTGAATTCACTTCATTGTGCATCGTCAGAGCAATGGAACTCCTTGAGGCAAAGGAATTCCTTGAGGAAAATTACTTCATCGTGTTTCGTCAGAGCATAGGAACCTTTGGATGACTCCTTGAGGCAAATCACTTCATCGTGCATCGTCAGAGCAAGAGCAAGATGAATTCCTTGAGGCACAGAAATAGAAGCAAAGGAATTCCTTGAGAGCAAAGGACCTTACAAAGGAATTCCTTGACATAGCACCTTGTAAAGGCATCCTTCTTCATCCTGGAGATGCACTCTACCGATCCTCCACCTTGGCAAGACTCTTTCCTATTGGTTACTGGAAGAGCCGCAGGGTTTGGGTTGATTGCCAACCCACACTCTGTCGAAGCGCTTGTACTTTAATTCGCTCTGACTATGCACGGAGTTCCTTTGTTCATGGAGTTCTATTGCTTCTTTGAGTTCTTCATTCTGTGCAAGAATATCAGAATGATGTCTTCTCAAATCCTCCAATTTCTTTGCTGAGTCGTCCATCACAACGCCCATTTCATGATGTTGTGGTATCCGTTGTTCATTAAAATTATCCCCGTCTGCTTCTTGGTGTTCTTTCTCTCCCTCTTTTTCAACTTCTTCTATAGGTGGCTCATCTTCTTTTTGCCCTTCTTCTTCCCCAACAGGTATAACCAGATCTTCCAATATCATCTTCGATCTCATTTTGTTGTGATATTCGGCCTTGAGAAAGTTTGAGATTTCGTACCCATTCCATGTGAAAAATCTTGGGTAATCAGGAATTGGGGCGAACTTCCTTTCCACAAATTTACTATGTTCTGCAAACTAATAGAGGAAGTATATTGTGCAACCTTCCAATTTGTGGAAAGCCATTGAGTAATCCCCATGTTCAGTTTTGCTTCTACTCCTCTTTATACTATCCATTACATATGCCAGGATTAACCTTGGCCAGCATATACTGTTGATGACGTCCACACTGTCTACCAAGGCCAAGAATCTGTACGGCAAATTTGAACCACCAGACTTTGTGAAGAATACTGTTTGGCACAAGTGAAAAATTATTAGCTTGGCCAAATCATCTGGATTAACAGCGTTATCTCCGCCACGAAACCGTCGTAACAATTCAAAGAACTTGTCTCTCACTTCCTTATTTGTGACTTCTGAGTGTTTGCCCTTAGTACTAGCCAGCAATCTTGTGAAGTGATCTCTACACAGGCTCAATGATGCTGGTGGTGTGGGCTGCTGTTGTTTTTCCTTTATCAATCTTCTGTAAGAAACATCATCATCGCTTTCTTTATTCAGTGGTAGACCGAATATGACTGCCATATCGTCGACGCTTGGCGCGATTTTAACAGTGGTGCTCAATTCAAAGCACCCGACGCCATCTTCTTCTTTTGTGTAACTTGCAATTAAATTCTCAAGCCTTTCCGTTACCTTGGCCACTTCGGAGACGTGGACTCATGGTAGAAAATCTCGACAAAATTCCAGAAACCGATATTCTTCAAGGAACCAATAACTGGCTCAGGTAAACGGCCAACATCTTGGTTGACCTCCTCCATAAGATTTAGCATTGGCTTGAAAGTAGAACGAAAAAGTCTTGAATCCTTATTCCTGACAGATTTTTTTCTACAAAACAAAAAAAAACAAAAAATTAGGTCGGACAATGGCCATTTTTATTGGTTTTAACACTGGAAACGGCATTCTCCGTGTAAACTAACACGGAGAATGTCAATCTCCGTTTCAAATGACACGGAGAGTGTCATTCTCCGTTTATAATAAAACGGAGAATGAACATTCTAATGTGTTTTAACATTGGGAATGTTATTCTCCGTTTCAAGTTAGATGGAGAATTCCATTCTCCGTTCCAAATTAAACGGCGAATAGAATTTAACATTCAAATGCGTTTTATGACGGAGAATGTCATTTTTCTTGTAATATATACAGAATTTGCGAACATAAAATCAAAGTTATACCGTCTGTTTGCACTTCTTCTTGCACTTTTTTTTGTTTAGCAACTTTTTCCTTTTTCTTTTGCTGAACTTTCTTAGAATAGGGTTTCGGTTGTTCTCCGTCTATCGCTTTTGGATTTTCTGTAACTGGTGCATCTTCTATAATTGGTGATGCTGCCGGTGATGATTCTGCCGCTGATGCCGACATGGTGTGAAGATTACGAATGGGAGGAAGGTTTGAAGATTTTGGAGGAGAATGTCCTAGGTTTGAGTACAGAGTAGAGTATAGAAGAAGAGGAAGAATCGAAACGGTTTTCTTTTTTTTTTGGTAATAAAAGGGTTCGGGGGTGTTTTGAATTAATTAGAAGGGCAAAAATGTCATTCGATGGAAGGGCAAAAGACTCATTTCTGCTTAATTATATTAATTTGAAAGGCAAAAATGATTCTGCTTAATCAAAAAGAATCGAAGCCGTTTGGCAAAAATGTCATTACAACTCAACAAAATAAATGAACATAATACATTAGGGGTTTCCATACATTAGATATAAAAGAAGAAGAAAAAAATCATCGTCTTCCATATTCAATCATTTTAGGTTTGACTTCTTTTAGCTCTTCATTGTGCTCTGAAGTTGTAATCCATTCAGCAGCTTTGCGTCTTTCCATTCCCGCAACAAACTGTATATAACAAACATAACATCAAAAATATTGCTCTAAAAAGTGTAAGTTTTTGACGACATATTTTCAGACTTACATTGCGAGAACGGTAGTCTAGACTACATCGGTCTTTCATGAATGCAATTACAAAAATTCCACAATCAACAGAATTGCCTTGGCGGGGAACATAAGAAGGACGTTTTATTGCAAAAGTAAAAAAGCTGAACCTAGCATCTCTCAACTTCAAAATCTCTTCTTCGAGAAAGAGATCCAAATTTGAAAGCTACAATTACCAGAATACAATATGTATTAGTATACCGCGTATCTTGTACCCAATTCATAAAAATTGATGAATATGAGCTTACTAATTCTTTTATGACTGTTTTGTTTTGAATCGGATCATCTTTAGATGCAAGTGAGTCCCAAATTTCAACAGTCCTTTTTTTAACCAGAACTCTTGCAAGAGTATAGTGTCCATCCAAATGAATGGGTATATATATCTGAATCAGGATTAATTAGGTAAAACAAATTAGTAAATTTTCAGAAAATTAGGATTAATATTTAAACAGAAATACATTAATACCTCGTTACAAGTGCTTAAAGATCCCATGTAATCCTGAAAATATTTGTACTTCTTCCATATTTGATTAAGCTTTTTATCGGATGGAGGTAACGTTTCTTTCTACATACACATCAACTAATACATTACGAAGGACAAACAAACGAGAAAATTGTTAATGCATATGTATTGAAGAATAAAATGCTCACTCACCGATATCTTTATTGGTAAAAATCATACATTAGCTTTATTGGAGGTTCTTTTCCGTTCCTCCACGGTGAGAAGAGCAGAGACAATGCCTACAATCTGAATAAATCATTAAAAATATAAGCGATGGAATCGAAGTAAACATAGATGGCATCTAAGAAGAAATATACTCTCTATACATACCACATTGCTAATTTTCGTTAAAGGAGCTAAGGTCTTCATCTCAAACCGAGACACATAGTTTTTGTTGCAAGATGATATTATTTCTCTAAGAAAAGAAACGAATAAATTAGGAGAAAAAACTGTTGGAATTAAATCAAAACTCATATTACTTACTCGTCAGGTCTATCATCGGCAAAAATATAGTCGTAATAACTCGAAGAACCACTAGTACAATTGCTAGGCTTCGAGGTTGAACCCCTTGTTAAATTTTTCGATGGTGTGACCGGATGTAAATTTCCACGCATTCTTTTAGAAGAACTGCTAAAGTCAGTTTCTTCTGTAGGGGACAATGCGAGCATTCGGTCCAATACTTTACTACGAGACTGTAGCTCCACGTCCTCCTTATCGGAAAAAGATTCAACGGAAACCATCTTCACATTATTAAATGCTCCAGATGAAGATGCCTTCTTCAAAGCTGAAGATTCTTCAATCTTCTCAAAATGCCGAGATAAATTCATTTGTTCAATTTCTAATAAACAAAGCCTAGAATTGATCTTTACAACATCAGCTGAAATCGTCGACAGATGTTCTTCAATCTTGCGCAACATATGCGGAATGAAGGTTTCATTTGGAGCTGGCAACCAATCTTCTACGTCTTCTACATTTCCCACCACACGAGTAGACATCTTGAGAACAAGAAAACTATTGTATTTCAGAAAACTATTCTATGTATTTCAGAATGAATAATAGTACTATGAAACAAGAAAACTATTGTATATATAGCAAGAAAGAAGTACAAAAAGTGAGGAAGATGGAAAGACAAATAAATTTTGAGACTAGCAAACAATCTACTAGCCGTTTGATTGAGGAGGGCTCGAAGAAGAATCTACTAGCCGTTTGATTGAGGAGGGCTCGAGGAAGATTCTACTAGCCGTTTGAAAAATACAAAAGGTTATCATGATCAACTTCAATTAATGAACTCTATAAGAGGTTTAATTCCGCATGATTGAAGAACTCGACGAAGTCCGCCGCGAACCGGAACTTCTTCTTCTTTCCTTCCTCATCTCCTTTTCTCCTTCCACCACCACCACCATGGCATGTAGCTTTATAACAAAAATATTAAATTGTTAGATGAAACAAAAAAACTAATTACAGAAAGATTACTAAATCAAAATCAAACAGAACACAAATTTATAGAAAATATGAGATTAAAGATGAAAGTGTCACAGAAGCAACACCACAATTTTACAATAACTAAGCAGACTCTGCTAAGTAATAACTAAAATTAGGGATTGTGTCCTCCTTGGATTTAATTTACACAAAGAAGAGATTTGAGAGAACGAGCTTTTGTCGGCTTCCTAAATGTACCATTCTCCGTCCTAAATGTACCATTCTCCGTCCATTCGCCGTATTAGAAGCAAAGAGAATGTCACGCCCCAGAACCAGAATACTGGAGAGCGGGGGATTGACTCAGCCAGCTACGTATTACGGGTAGATGAATACCGTATAATACGATCAATGCTGTCTAACCAGACGAGGGGTGCATACTACATAAAAGTCTTACTATGGTCATTACACATCTATTGTCTCAATCATTCAAACAAGAAACAATAATAGAGAACATGTAAGATAAAGCAGTAAGGCGTCCCAAACGCTCTGTCAAATGTTCCTGATATCTGGCTTTACAAAACATAGCCAGATTGATGTAACAAAAGTATACACAATTGTTATCAGCTGCAGTCTGACTTTAATTACAATTATGTAAAAGTAAGTACAAGACAATCCGACTAACATGTCGGTGCCAAACGGCCCAGTATAAAGTAAGTGACAAAACGAGCGGTGAAGTAAGGAACCCACTCGAGTCCTCCTGCGATCATCCCTCTAGTGTTGACCATCTTGGAGGTAGAAGTAAGTTGGATCCTCGGGGACCGGCTCTAAATCTGGCCATGCAAAACCAGAGAGGTTAGACCTCTAATAGCAAGTACCACAAGAAAGCACGACATGAGAACTAAAACCAGTAATGTAAGAGAATAATACTAATAAATCTCTGCTTGCTACTAGGATTCACATCACATCACGACACTTCGAACCAACCTCCCAACCAAACAAGGACAGAAGTTGGTCCGTCATGTCCTGACATTTTGATCATTCCAGTTAGGTAACAGAGTAGTACAGTACACAAACAAATCATCTTGAACGGCCAATCAACTCCTACGGCTTGCTATTGTGAGTCCCAAGTTATCCTGGAATTATGCAATTAGGGATTTCGTAGTTCTTACTATGTGCAAGCAAGGCTAGTCTATCCAGTCAATCATGTGCGCCATGCATGAATTAGACGAGTCCTAGCAGGACGCCCGTCATCAATATACAATATACAATAATAATATAAGCAGATACTGTTCCCTGCCCGTGTGGCAGTTTTACAGTATCTGTGGGAACCAGCCGGCCCGTCGGGTACTACTTGTCCCAAGGGGGCTGCCATGTAAGAACTCGGGAATCCATTCTCTCCATGCAATCATTATTTTATTTAACTTAATAGTCTCTACGTTGAGTGAAATCCCATGCCGTGGATCATGGTCATTCAAATGAGTACTTTCGTACGGGGTACGATATGCACAACTCTACAACGATACCAGTGTGGTTAGGTTACAGGTCTTACATAGCGTAATGCAACAATCAAATCTATCCACGGTAATCATGCCTTGACCATAAAGTACACATGCTTCTTTTGTAGAAAAATAACTAAATAAATAAATAAATAAATAGATTGAAGCCTGCATGTGCATGTATGTCAATATTCGGGATCAGCCAGTCGAGTACAATAGTTCATAACATGAACGTGTCTCATTCATTTCATTCAATAAGACGACTAGCCAGTCTCTTGGTTCCAATTAGGAACGCATGATCAATTTAGTCAAGATCACAATCATTATCAATGGTGGCAAGGCATGAAAGTCAACTAGCATTCAGTGGGGTCGAGTCTACAACTCTTAGGGTTTAATTCTAGTCAATCCGGGTATCTATAACTCAATTCATGACACATGGTACATCCCACGTAACAATCTATAATTAACAGAAATATCAACATATCATGATTATATCAGGTTTATGCAAAAAGGCGTAAGGATATAAAATGGACGTTAAACATCTAATAAGATATCAATATACAGGGCTATAGAAGATCCAGGGTAAGCAGGCTACTCTCATGTCAGCCTACGCTCATGCCAGCGTACGCTCAGGTCAAGCTACGCTCAAGCCAGCGTACGCCCAGGTCAAGCTACGCTCAAGCCAAGCTAGCGTATGGAAGTCATACGCTTCCAAAAGGCAGCGTATGAACTCCATACGACTCCTTACTATCCAAGTCAGCGTATGCAAGTCATACGCTCCCAAAAGGTAGCGTATGAACTCTATACGACTCCTGACCATCCAAGTCAGCGTATGCAAGTCATACGCTCCCAAAAGGTAGCGTATGAACTCCATACGACACACGCTTCCAAAAGGTAGCGTATGCAAGACACACGCTTCCTAAAAAGGTAGCGTATGGACTCCATACGACACACGCTTCCAAAAGGTAGCGTATGCAAGACACACGCTTCCTAAAAAGGTAGCGTATGGACTCCATGCTGTGCTGCGCTAAAGAGCGCGCACAGCTCAGTGACGCAGCTAAAAAGCTAGCATACACTGCTCACTGTCTTCTCCAAACAGCAAGAACTCCATGGTTGCACCCCAAAGCTTCAAAAGTCCATAACTCTGTCAAAATAAGTCCGAATCCAACTTTCCAAATGTCAAAATTGGGTAGGATGAACTGCTCTATGACATGGAACCATCAAATCTTGAGAACAAAGGAGTTTGCTAGATCAAAACCCATAGACAACCGAAAATACAATAACTTAGATCTACAAGAAATGAACCAATGAAATCAAAAATACTAAGCACTAAACTCTCTTAGAATCATGAGAGGAAGAATATTGAACCATAAAATATGGTCCTCATGTAGAGCAAGATGTACTTGCCTAGTTGGTAGGTGGAGAGAGTAATGAAAGGAAGAAGAAGAAGTAATGGTGAAGAAGTAAAGTAAATGAGGAGAGAGAAGGGAGAGGGTGGCTTTAAGTAGCAAAGGGGTGGTAGGTGGGAGTTGGGCCGGGTTCTTAATGGGTCGGGTTTAAGGGGCTCATCCAACCGAAAAATAAAACTAAAGCAGAGAAGTAAATTGCAGGAAATAAAATGCAGAAATAAATTACGAAAAATTAATTGCAGGAAATAAATTAACATAAGAATTAAAGAGCAGATAATTAATTAACAGAAACTTAATTAACATGAATTAAAGAAATTTAAATACAGGGTAATACATGATAAATACTAAAATAAATACACATGAGTTGTACATGAATAAGACTACGCATTCTGGGAACGGGGAGTGACATCTCTACCCACCTTAGAAAAATTCCGTCCTCAGAATTTGAAATCCAAGCAGGATAGAAACATCGGGGCTAAACTAATCTAAGTACAAGCAATTCAATCAAGCAATCATTTTACAATGTTCATAGCAAGTAACATATCCATATTTAACAATCTACGTTATCTAGCAATTCTACCCATAAGGGGTTAAGCATGAGGAATCAAGACAATCAAGGTACACAGAAAAAGATATACCTTGTGAGTCAAACAGATGTGGATACCATGATCGGATATCATCCTCACATTCCCACGTTGACTCTCCCAAAGAGTGATGACCCCAAGCAACCCGGACAAGGTTAATTGTTCGGTTCTTGAGTACCTTCTCTCTTCGGTCCAAGATGGACACAGGCTGCTCCTCGTAAGACAGGTTGGTACCAACAACCAGCTCAGAATGATCGAGGATATGGCTTGGGTCCGATACATACCTCCGTAATTGAGATACATAAAACACGTCATGCACCTCTCGTAACGAAGGTGGAAGGGACAAACGATAAGCAACATCGCCTATCCTATCAAGAATAACAAATGGGCCTACGTATCGCGGACTCAACTTCCCGTGAACGCCAAATCTAATGACCCCACGGGTAGGTGAGATCTGCAAGAATACGTGGTCCCCAACAGAAAACTCTAGCGGCCTACGATGCTGGTCCGCCCAATGACGATGCCGATCCTGCGCAACACGAAGTCGCTCTCTAATTCCCTTAATCACTTCAACCATCTGAACAATCATTTCTGGGCCTAGCATCTTCCTTTCCCCGATATCATCCCATGCTAGTGGCGATCTACACTTCTTACCATATAGTGCTTCAAATGGCGCCATCTGGATACTGGCTTGATAACTGTTGTTGTATGAGAACTCAACTAAGTGCAGGTGGCTTTCCCAAGATCCTCCAAAATCCAGAGTGCAAGCTCGCAACATATCTTCTAAAGTTTGGATTGTCCTTTCTGATTGCCCGTCCGTCTGCGGATGGTAAGCTGTGCTAAATCTCAACTTGGTACCCAGACTATGATGCAAGCTCTTCCAGAAATGTAATATAAAACGGGTATCTCGATCTGACACAATACTGACAGGGACTCCATGCTGCCTGACTATCTGTTGCATATACAACTCTGCCAACTTTTCTGTAGATTGCCCTACTCTGAAAGGAAGAAAATGTGCTACCTTCGTAAGTCGGTCCACTATCACCCAAATAGCGTCCTTACCACTTGGTGATCTCGGTAAACCGGTCACAAAGTCCATGGTGATATGCTCCCATTTCCATTCTGGAATAGGAAGCGGTTGCAATAATCCAGCTGGCCTCTGCTGTTCTGCCTTTACTTGCTGACATATCAAGCAACGGGAAATAAACCTAGCTATCTCCCTCTTCATTCCGGTCCACCAGAAGTGTTGCTTGATATCTTGGTACATCTTGGTCCCTCTAGGATGTATAGAATACTGGAAACTGTGAGCTTCTGTCATAACTTTCTGTCTGATATCTCCACTAGGTACACATAGACGTGATCCAAACCTAAGTGTACCATCTTCATGAATTCTTATTTCCTTCCTGAGTCCTGACTCACATTCTGCCCTAAGCTTCTGAATCCTTGGGTCCTGTGCCTGAGCTGCCTTGATCCTGCCTACCAAGTCGGATTGAACTTGTAGACTCGCCAGAATTCCTACATCACTAGGAAGTATAAGTTCGATGCCCATCTCCTGAAGGTCTTCTAAGATGTGCTTCTGCGTTGTCAACATAAATGCGTCGCCTCTTCTGCTAAGAGCGTCTGCTACCACATTAGCCTTGCCTGGATGATACTGAAGCTCTACGTCATAATCCTTGATCAGCTCTAACCATCTTCTCTGCCTCATGCTCAGCTCCTTCTGAGTAAAGATGTACTTCAGACTTTTATGGTCTATGTACATGTCTACTCGATCGCCATATAAGTAATGCCTCCAAAGCTTCAAAGCAAACACTACTGCTGCTAACTCCAAATTATGAGTTGGATAATTCTTCTCGTGGTCTCGAAGCTGCCTAGATGCATACGCTATCACCTTCCCATGCTGCATAAGGACACATCCAAGTCCTTTACCTGACGCATCACAATATACTGTAAAACCTCCGGGCCCAACTGGCAATGTAAGGATAGGCGCTGATATCAACTTCCGCTTTAGGTTCTCAAATGATGCCTGGCATTCTGCCGACCAGACGAATGGTACATCCTTCCGTGTCAAGCGGGTCATGGGTGCTGAAAGTCTTGCAAAATCTGACACAAATCTTCTGTAATATCCTGCCAATCCCAAGAAACTTCGTACGTCAGCTACGGTCTTGGGTACTGGCCAACTCTCCACTGCTTCTACCTTCTTGGGATCCACTGCTACTCCAGCTCCTGATATGATGTGACCCAGAAATGAAATATGATCCGTCCAGAACTCACACTTGCTGAGCTTGGCATACAACTGGTTCTCTCTTAAAACCTGAAACACTTTCCTGAGGTGGTCTTCATGCTCCTCTTCACTAGCAGAATATACGAGTATGTCGTCAAGAAAGACAATGACAAACTGATCTAAGTATGGCATAAAGATGCGGTTCATCAAATCCATGAATATAGCTGGAGCATTGGTCAATCCAAACGGCATTACTAAGAATTCATAATGCCCATACTTCGACCTGAATGCTATCTTGGGGATGTCTTCCTTTCGAACCCTCACCTGATGGTACCTTGAACGAAGATCTATCTTGGAGAAGACTCTGGCCCTGCTCAACTGATCAAATAAGTCGTCGATCCTGGGTAGTGGATACTTGTTCTTTACTGTTACCGCATTAAGCTTCCTGTAATCGATGCATAATCTGGATGATTCATCCTTCTTCCCCACAAGTACCACTGGTGCTGCCCATGGTGATATGCTAGCTTGGATGAACTTCTTCTCCTTCAATTCCTCTATGTGCTGATACACCTTGGCCTGCTTCGAATCCGCCATTCTGTAAACCCGATCTGATATTGGTTTAGTTCCAGGTGCCAATTCTATGCTGAACTCAATATCTCTAACCGGTGGTAGACCTGGAAGTTCTTCGGGAAATACGTCTAGAAAATTTTCAACTACCTTCAGAATCTGAACTTCTTCCATTGATGTTACTACTCCCTGCTCTTGCTGAGTTGCCTCTGACTTGACCAAGGTGAACCTCTCCATGCCTGGAATATCAAAAGATACACTTCCACTACGACAATCTATTGTCGCATGACTGTCTTTCAGCCAGTCCATGCCTAAGATAACGTCGAAATTTCCAACAGAAAATTCTATCAACCGGGCGGGTAAAGGATGCCCGCACACTACAACACTACATGCTAAACTAACTCTACTAACTCCCACGAGCCCATTACCAGTGAGTATATTCAACCTCCCTGGCAATGCCTCGAACTCCACTCCTAGTCGTGTCGCAAATTGTGCAGATATAAATGAATGGGATGCTCCCGAATCAAATAATGCTACTGCGGGATATGAGGCGACGAGAATGTTACCTGCCACAACATCTCCCGATGCCAATGCCTCTTCCAAGGACAGTGTGAATGCCTGCCCTCGACCTCCTTGCTGGTTCCCATGCTGTGGCCTAGCCTGGTGCTGCTGCTGGCCCCTGCCTTGATGATGCTGGGGTGGTCTATGCTGGTGTTGCTGCATTGGCGGCCCCTGCTGCCGAAACATCTGAGCCTGTGATACTAACGGACGCTGCGCCAACGGCCTCACTGCCAATGCTGGTCCTCGATACTGCCCTGCCCCTGGTGCTGGCAGAGCAGGAAACTGCTGCCCTGGTCCTCCTGACCTCGAATTCATGGGACATGTGGTAACCCGATGATCTGGGTTTCCACATATCAGACACAGTCCATTCAATGTCCGACACACATCTCTAGTGTGCCCCATCTTCCCACAATAAGTGCAGCCCGCCGGGGGTTGCTGGTTCTTCCTCTGTTGATGTTGCTGCTGCCTGGGTGGTGGTGCTGGCCCTCGCATTGCCACATCGTGGATACGAATGCCAGGAGATGGTGCTGTTGTTCGGGGCGCTGCTCCCCCTCCTCCTTCAATCTGACTGTGGGATCTCTTCTGACCCCCAGTCCTTGCTGCAAGCCTCTGAATGGTGATCTCATGCCTTCGAGTCGCCGTCAATATCTCATCAAAAGTCTGGTAATTGTGCCCCTCTATCAATTGTAATAGCTCAATATGAAACCCTTGCTGGAACCTCATCGCCCTCTGGCGTTCCGTTGCTACCATCTCTGGGGCAAACCTACTCAATCTGCAGAACTCCGCTGCATAAGCATCTACCGTCTTGCCAGCCTGCCTGAGGCTGATAAACTTCTGTTGTAGCTCAAACTGTGCCACAACTCCATAGTACTTCGTCTTGAACCTTGCAGTAAAATCGTCCCATACAACAGGACGTCTGATGCCTACTTCCTCTGATTCCCACCAATCACGTGCGAGATCCTGAAGTAACAACTTCACTAGATCCACACTTTCTTCTGTCGGCACCTTAGCTGCTGTCAGAATAGCCTCAATATCCTTAAGCCATGCATCTGCTGAAATAGCATCCTCCGTGCCCTCGAAACGGCGGGGGTTGTACTTGCAAAACCTGGCTGATGCTCCTGAATCAGTCCTCACTCCTCTTTCCAATGCCGTCTGTAATCCTTGGTTGAGTAGTACATTCTGCTCTTGCAACTGAGCGTGCATGCGCTGCTGGGCTAACATCTGATGTTGCTGAGTAGCCATCATCCCTCTCATGATCTCCAGAAGGGCTGGTGTGTCTATCTCCGCAGGGGTAGGTAGAACTGTTGGTGGTGGTGGAACATCCGGATACTGCGATCCAGCTGCTGCTTCTACTATCACTTCTTCCTGGGTAGCCTCCTGAGGTGAGACTGGCCCTTGTTGCTGACCAACAGGGTCAGGTTGTCCATGTTGCTCTTGTTGTTGCTGTCCAGCTCTGACCGATGCGGACGATGTGTCCCTAAGAAAAGGGACAAGAGAACAATCAAACGACCGGACATGAAGGATCAATGAAGTCAAAGGATACCGGAATGTCAAGCGAGAGTTGAGAATAACGAACCAGGAGATCAAGGGGAAACATGTGTGATTGAGACATCCTATAAATCAAAACACCCCACAAGTATGAAATCAGACCTGCATGGGCCACCACTAAAACCTTGTCACGCCCCAGAACCAGAATACTGGAGAGCGGGAGAGTGACTCAGCCAGCTACGTATTACGGGTAGATGAATACCGTATAATACGATCAATGTTGTCTAACCAGACGAGGGGGTGCATACTACATAAAAGTCTTACTATGGTCATTACACATCTATTGTCTCAATCATTCAAACAAGAAACAGTAATAGAGAACATGTAAGATAAAGCAGTAAGGCGTCCCAAACGCTCTGTCAAATGTTCCTGATATCTGGCTTTACAAAACATAGCCAGATTGATGTAGCAAAAGTATACACAATTGTTATCAGCTGCAGTCTGACTTTAATTATAATTATATAAAAGTAAGTACAAGACAATCCGACTAACATGTCGGTGCCAAATGGCCCAGTATAAAGTAAGTGACAAAACGAGCGATGAAGTAAGGAACCCACTCGAGTCCTCCTGCGATCATCCCTCTAGTGTTGACCATCTTGGAGATAGAAGTAAGCTGGATCCTCGGGGACCGGCTCTAAATCTGGCCATGCAAAACCAGAGAGGTTAGACCTCTAATAGCAAGTACCACAAGAAAGCACGACATGAGAACTAAAACCAGTAATGTAAGAGAATAATACTAATAAATCTCTGCTTGCTACTAGGATTCACATCACATCACGACACTTCGAACCAACCTCCCAACCAAACAAGGACAGAAGTTGGCCCGTCATGTCCTGACATTTTGATCATCCCAGTTAGGTAACAGAGTAGTACAGTACACAAACAAATCATCTTGAACGGCCAATCAACTCCTACGGCTTGCTATTGTGAGTCCCAAGTTATCCTGGAATTATGCAATTAGGGATTCCGTAGTTCTTACTATGTGCAAGCAAGGCTAGTCTATCCAGTCAATCATGTGCGCCATGCATGAATTAGACGAGTCCTAGCAGGACGCCCGTCATCAATATACAATATACAATAATAATATAAGCAGATACTGTTCCCTGCCCGTGTGGCAGTTTTACAGTATCTGTGGGAACCAGCCGGCCCGTCGGGTACTACTTGTCCCAAGGGAGCTGCCATGTAAGAACTCGGGAATCTATTCTCTCCATGCAATCATTATTTTATTTAACTTAATAGTCTCTACATTGAGTGAAATCCTATGCCGTGGATCATGGTCATTCAAATGAGTACTTTCGTACGGGGTACGATATGCACAACTCTACAACGATACCAGTGTGGTTAGGTTGCAGGTCTTACATAGCGTAATGCAACAATCAAATCTATCCACGGTAATCATGCCTTGACCATAAAGTACACATGCTTCTTTTGTAGAAAAATAACTAAATAAATAAATAAATAAATAGATTGAAGCCTGCATGTGCATGTATGTCAATATTCGGGATCAGCCAGTCGAGTACAATAGTTCATAACATGAACGTGTCTCATTCATTTCATTCAATAAGACGACTAGCCAGTCTCTTGGTTCCAATTAGGAACGCATGATCAATTTAGTCAAGATCACAATCATTATCAATGGTGGCAAGGCATGAAAGTCAACTAGCATTCAGTGGGGTCGAGTCTACAACTCTCAGGGTTTAATTCTAGTCAATCCGGGTATCTATAACTCAATTCATGACACATGGTACATCCCACGTAACAATCTATAATTAACAGAAATATCAACATATCATGATTATATCAGGTTTATGCAAAAAGGCGTAAGAATATAAAATGGACGTTAAACATCTAATAAGATATCAATATACAGGGCTATAGAAGATCCAGGGTAAGCAGGCTACTCTCATGTCAGCCTACGCTCATGCCAGCGTACGCTCAGGTCAAGCTACGCTCAAGCCAGCGTACGCCCAGGTCAAGCTACGCTCAAGCCAAGCTAGCGTATGGAAGTCATACGCTTCCAAAAGGCAGCGTATGAACTCCATACGACTCCTTACTATCCAAGTCAGCGTATGCAAGTCATACGCTCCCAAAAGGTAGCGTATGAACTCCATACGACTCCTGACCATCCAAGTCAGCGTATGCAAGTCATACGCTCCCAAAAGGTAGCGTATGAACTCCATACGACACACGCTTCCAAAAGGTAGCGTATGCAAGACACACGCTTCCTAAAAAGGTAGCGTATAGACTCCATACGACACACGCTTCCAAAAGGTAGCGTATGCAAGACACACGCTTCCTAAAAAGGTAGCGTATGGACTCCATGCTGCGCTGCGCTAAAGAGCGCGCACAGTTCAGTGACGCAGCTAAAAAGCTAGCATATACTGCTCACTGTCTTCTCCAAACAGCAAGAACTCCATGGTTGTACCCCAAAGCTTCAAAAGTCCATAACTCTGTCAAAATAAGTCCGAATCCAACTTTCCAAAGGTCAAAATTGGGAAGGATGAACTGCTCTATGACATGGAACCATCAAATCTTGAGAACAAAGGAGTTTGCTAGATCAAAACCCATAGACAACCGAAAATACAATAACTTAGATCTACAAGAAATGAACCAATGAAATCAAAAATACTAAGCACTAAACTCTCTTAGAATCATGAGAGGAAGAATATTGAACCATAAAATATGGTCCTCATATAGAGCAAGATGTACTTGCCTAGTTGGTAGGTGGAGAGAGTAATGAAAGGAAGAAGAAGAAGTAATGGTGAAGAAGTAAAGTAAATGAGGAGAGAGAAGGGAGAGGGTGGCTTTAAGTAGCAAAGGGGTGGTAGGTGGGAGTTGGGCCGGGTTCTTAATGGGTCGGGTTTAAGGGGCTCATCCAACCGAAAAATAAAACTAAAGCAGAGAAGTAAATTGCAGGAAATAAAATGCAGAAATAAATTACGAAAAATTAATTGCAGGAAATAAATTAACATAAGAATTAAAGAGCAGATAATTAATTAACAGAAACTTAATTAACATGAATTAAAGGAATTTAAATACAGGGTAATACATGATAAATACTAAAATAAATACACATGAGTTGTACATGAATAAGACTACGCATTCTGGGAACGGGGAGTGACAGAGAATGGCCATTCTCCGTGTTAAAAGCAAAGAGAATGGCCATTCTCCGTCCATTCGCCGTATTCACCGTCCATTCGCCGTATTAAAAGCAAAGAGAATGACCATTCGCCGTATTCTCCGTCCATTCTCCGTCCTACATGTACCATTCTCCGTCCTAAATGTACCATTCTCCGTCCATTCACCGTATTAAAAGCAAAGAGAATGGCCATTCTCCGTGTTAAAAGCAAAGAGAATGGCCATTCTCCGTCCAAAAAAAATATTCTCTTCGAAAATATTATCATTAGAAAAGTAAAAAAATAATCCGCCCGACCTCAGAAGCAGGTTTCCTCAGTTCACCACCACCACCATGACATGTAGCTTTATTAACAAAATATTTAATTGTTAAATGAAAAATAAAATTTCTGACAATGGCATGGGCAGTAAAATTAGAGCGGCGCCGCTGGTACTTCTCCTTGTTCGAGGAGGTCTCGACGACGTCCGACGCGAAGTGGACCGATTCTTCTCGGCGAAGCTGGTACTCCTCGTTGTTCTAGGAGGGCTCGACGACGTTCGACGCGATCCGAACCGATTCTTATTTCCTTCTTCATCTCCGTTTCTCTTTCCACCACCACCACTACCATGGCCTGTAACTAAAAAAAATAAGGTTCAGATTAAATTGGATGGACTTTTGAGAGAGTAAATATGAGTTAATTTAGGGTGTTCATTAAAAAAATTAAAGTGAAGAATGACCTGCTAAAGCAAGTTACCAACAGGTCAAAAGTCTAAATCAGCATTAAATGATGAATCCTGTATTATTTAATCTAAATTTAATCTGGACCGTTGGATGAACATCCAACGGTCCATATTTTGAATGTATCAATACATCCCAAAAGGGTGGATGTATTGTAGACTTTTCCTATATATATATATACTTTTTGGAAAAAGGGTCAATTTTATTCCAAAATCCGACAATACTCATACAACATGCAGACAAGATGGTCGTCCACCCGTCAGTCAACCATTTCTTTTACATCAAACTCCACATTATGAAGGATACCAACTGGAGGTGTGATAAATCCTTCGAAAATGCGTCGATTCCTCTTCCGCCAAACATGCCAGATAGCGGCAGCCAGCCGAATCCTTGCAATCTTGAACCAGACCATGCCTCGCCCTCTGTAATCCCGAATACCCGTGATGATTACTCCAATCGACCTGCCAGAAATACCTCCGCCCAACAGACGGTTCTGCTCAGACCATATGGACCAAGTAACTCCACAGTCAAAAAATAGATGGGTCATTGATTCCTCCTCCAAATCACAGAGTGCACACTTCGGATTGAGGACCTGGATCCCAAAAGATATGAGTCTGTCCCTGGTCAGAAGACGACCAAGAAGCAGGCGATACATACATAGCTATATTTTTCTGGCCAGATCCTTGCACCAGATGAAGTCATAATCACTAATAGGGGGATTGGCACTACGCATAAGGTTGTAGCCACTCTGGAAGGTGAACCCCCCCGAGGTAGTACTTCCAGTCACACCAGGCGGATCCCAGACCCAAATATCCTTAGACTGGGGAGGATCAATCACAATCCCATGAATAATCTCACAAAGCTCCTCAGTATGGCGGTAGGATTCCGGACTCCAAGCACCATTCCTGATGATGTGCTTACAAGTCAGACCTCAGCCCGTCTCCCTGTGATCTCGATCTCCCATAATGTCCACCAGAGACTGATGCTCAATCCAAGGATCCAGCCATAGGTCAGTTACAGCCCCATCATACATGACCCTCTTGATAGCCGATTTGAGAATAGCTCTGCGTCTCAGAATTTGTTTGAAGGTCACAGAGTGGTCGTTGTCAATACCACACCTCCAGAAGTTGTCATTCCTCACATAACGAGACTGCATCCACTCTGTCCAGAGGGATCTCCCTTTGATGAACCGTCATGCCAGTTTCAGGGCCGAGGCAGCCCTGATAGCCAACAGAGGACGAGTCCCACACCTCCCTCCTTCTTTGGCCGACAGAGCTAATCCCAAGAAATCGTATGAAGGTCCCCCCTCCAGATGAAATCAGCACAAATCCTTTCAACTTTCCTGATAGTAGCCACGGGTAGCAAAGTAGACTGCAGCCAGAACTGGGCCAGGGCAGAGATAACCGATCGGACTAACTCGATGCGCCCCCCAAAAGATAAGCCGGCAGCTTGCCAACCCTCCACTCTCCGCTGGACATACTCCACCAGGCTATAGCAATCCTGGTCTCGAGCATAATTGACTGTCAATGGGACTCCCAGGTATTTCACCGGGAGCTCACTTCTCTCCACTCCCAGAGCATCAGCGCGCTCCTCCTTCTGAAGGCAGGGTGAACTGAAGTAGACCCTACTCTTCTCTCTGTTCATCTGAAGTCCCGAGTGTGATTCCAGCTCACCCATAATCTCCGATAACGTGTTCATACCCTCCAACGAAAGCTGAATGAACACCAGAAGGTCGTCAGCATAAATGAGATGGGTGACCGGAGGCTCGACTCTCCTGTACAATGGGACAATCCTCCCAAAATGGACCGCCCTATTCATCAAGCAGGTGAAGTACTCCATGACAAGCGTGAATAGGTAAGGTGACAGGGGATCACCTTGCCGGAGACCACGGTTGCTTTTGAAGAACCCATGCGGAATACCCTGGATAAGGACCGAGAAGGTGGGGGATGATATGCACTCCCGAATCAATGCAATCCAACGATCATCAAACCCCATAGCAGTCAGAAGGTGGCATAAGAACTCCATGTTGACCATGTCATAAGTCTTCCTCAGATCCAGCTTCACACAAGCCTTCTCCCCACCAGGTTAGTTGAAGCCCCTCACCATCTCATGAACTAGAAGGCTATGCTCAGCTATAGATCTGGAATATATATATATATATATATATATATATATATATATATATATATATATATATATATTCTAATCTAATTTCTCAAAGCTTGTTGTTCCTATTAAGTTCTTTGAGGAAAAGATTTCAAATAGCTCGAAGGCTTTCGTGGATTTTAACTTTTATATAAATGATTTATCTGCAAATATAGAATCTCCTGGCAACACAATTATAACTGGTACAGTCTGCAACACTTCCATTTCTATATGTTTGCATTTGTTGAGACAATACCATATTCTGGAAAGGCCTGATTTGAGGATGAGGAATTGGTGGATATTCAACAAAGGAGATATTTCGCAATTGACATGAGACCTAGGACCTAACCCAATAAGATACTTATTGGAAACTTCAGAAAAAAGGGCAAGCTAAGTGATACAAGAAAAACTATGTTCTTTGTTGGTCCTATCTATAAGAGGAGAACGTATGAAAAAATGTAACCGAATCTTTCCTTTCCTTGGCCATCCGCCGGAAGTTCTACGGGGTCACCCGCAATCCAACCTCTTGTGGGGTCACGTTGAGCCGGGAGGGGGTGTCCGCAGATGACTTTTTTCAGCTAGGAAGCAGCATCTGCTACTGAATGTTAGTTTGATGTTGTAGAGAAGGGTTATAAGGATGGTACATGTGTAGAGTGATACATTCTTTTTGTAACCCAGTAAATGTATGTAAACTTCACCAGTTCTCTGCACTGGTCCTATGAAAATATTATTTAGTCCGAGCCCTCTATACTTCAATCTCTTTGCTATCCTAAAACATTGAAATGTATGCCACTAAGCCAAGAAACAAGAAAGCATCATTTACTTCAAAGATCATTCATTATAAATAAATAAAAACATTACAAGATCCAAACCAGTTGTCCATTTCATTTTCCCTATTATTTTTCTTCACTTACAGAGAAGGAGATGCTACAAATTGCCTATTGCCAACCCCAAGTACCTCCCTGGGAACTGCTGGAGAAGAAGATCAGCTGTCCACAAGTCCACCAGTGTCCTGTGACCCAGCAGCAAAGTAAATCCCACCACTAATGTCGGGCCTTGCAGCTGCTTTCCGACCCATAGACATTGCATCCAAGGATCGAGGATCGGCCTTTGTCAATGCTCTCAATGACTTCAAATCTGGGCTCCAGTCTACACTAGCATAGTCACACTGCGGCATTGATGCCCCAGTCGTCCAGTCAACTGTACATGATTTACCAGACGATGCCAAAGAGCCCAAACCACTAAATAGACCTAATGACGATGGAGCAGCCAGCAACAGTGACGAAGAAGAACGTACAGGGTTCCTGAACGAACCTGGTCCAGTCCGCCTCACTGTGCTAGACTCCACAGCACTAGAAGCAAAAGGTTGGGGATGGCTTTGAGAATACAAATGCAAAGACCTAGATCCATTTAGATTCCAACTGGTCAGGTCGTGTTCTACACCCCCATTAATTGCCAACATCTCTGTGTTATAGATCCCATTTAGACCAATACTGGAAGTGTTGTGTCCTGGACCCCAATTCATTGCCATGGTGTTCATGCTATACACTCCATTTAGATCCATACTGGACAGATTGTGTCCTAGACCCCCATTCATTGGCATGGTCTCCATGCTATAGATCCTATTAGGATACTGTCTTGTGCGAGTAGGCGGTGAGGCACCAAAACTAGTGCTTGTAGATTGGAAGCTTTGGTTAGCATCGATAATGGATTGAGGGCGCTGCATCACTTTGACAGGCTCTCTCAATGCCTCCTCAAATTTGGCCTCAACTTCACTACCCAAAATAGCATTTTGCGACTTCGATGTAACTAGGGGCTCAGCAACCTGCACGGGAAATCCAGGGCTCGGGCTTGCATTGAGCCACCTCTTCTCTGCTGCTGCAATCTGAGTATTTTCCCAATCCTGTTGCAGATGCATCCTTCTCGATGATGACTGCAATTTCCTGTTTGTGGCTTCCTGCAGTACATCTTCTGCAACCATAGACTCTGTGCAATTGAGATTTCTTTCATGCACTTCACGATGATGTGAGGCAACTCCATTTACTTGACTTCTTGCCATAGGCACACCAGAAGACACTTCCTGTTTACTAGTTGAAGTGCTGGGACCAGATTCTTCCATCTTTGGATGGGCAGCAGCTGCTACTGATTGTTGCTTCCGAGCCTTCATTGAATCTTCCGCCTTGTCCAGATCACCCTGACAGCAAACAACAGCCCTTTCAACTTCCTGCTTCGAACAGCTGAACTTTATTTCCATGTCTGCAATCCTTGCTAGCTCGTCAGATATATCAACCTTAAAATTGGCTCCTCCGTCCTCTATATTTGCTACAACTTGCTGTTTGTTATTGTCCTCGCCCTGCTGCAATAACCATGCAACAGACTCCTCCAAATAACCATTGTTTAGTATGAGAGCCATGGTGGTCCGTTCTGAGGGGAAGCCCATTGCCACAAGCTGCTGAGCAAGTGCTTCTCGTTTCCTAGACTTCAGGTATCCAGTGCAACGTATATGAAGCTCCTTTGCTCGATTTTCCCTCTGGCGTTGGTGTTTCTTCTCATTCTTCAGCCTGACCTTCTCACGCTTCTCAGCATCCAAACAGGGGACAGGAGCAGAACCTGAGCAAGATACAGTACTAGGCGGCATCTTCTCTTTCTGATCTTCAGACTCTCCTGAGCAACTACCATTGTTGGATGCTGAGTCATACTCATTTCTTGTAGATGTTGGGCTGAGTGAAGGATCTTCTGTATCATCTATGGTTCTGGTCTGGCCATTGCTTTCTTGCATTTTCAAAGGAGCAGATGGTGACAAATCAAGGGTGTTGAGAACATCCGCAACTGGAATGATCCCACTTGCGGGTGCACCATCTCCACCCTCAGAAAGCACATGTGAGGGTTTTAAGGAAATTTGAGGCTGTTCCTTGATTGCCTTTGCAGCTTGCTGCTTAGCCACGGACTTGGATTTTGATGCTGGAGACATTTCGTGATCTGTTACTATGCTCCCTACAGATATACAAATTAAAATTTCAGCACACTGTCATAATTAACCACCACTTTCAAGCATCTGTACGAGGTAAAATTCAGTTGCAGGAGAGAATGTCATCCACATAATGGAGCAATATGGACAAGCAATAGGGTAAAAATATAATTGGTCTATTACGCTTATGACACACAAAATAAACACAGAAAAATCAGCATAACAACGAAAAGAGCAATAAAAGAACGAGTGCCAGCTTGTTTTTAAATAATCAATTTGCAAACGACAAATAACTTTTAAGTTACTTGAGAGAGGTGCAATTGAATCTATCAGTAGCATTTATAAATTGTAGGCAGTAGTGCTGAGATAACTTATCTTAGATACACGACCATCTCACCAATACTAAAAAGGTATAGTGCAACTCTTGGCAAACAAAAACTAATATGCAACCAAAAGGTCAGTCCTACTAATCTACATGATGAGGCAAATAGATATTTGCAAAGAAGTTATTGTCAGTTCATGTAGCAAAGACTAACATTAAAAGTACAGTACTCTGCAAATATCCAAAACGTCAAATAACTATCTATTTGTGGGGAAGTAAACCAGATAACAGACAACATAAGACATCAATAGCCAAATTAAGCTTTATAATAAAATAGAGTGCATAAGCAGAGCAATTTCTCTTATAAAGTAGCAATTTTGAAGAATTTATTATTCATTCTTATGGTTAAGTAACCCACATATAATTATCAGACATTAAAGCAAGTGCCATAGGTGGGTGATTCACATTGCTCGTTGCCATTTTAAAATTTCATCATGTTGATGAATCAATACAAATTGCTTTCAGTGTTATATAAATGCATAAAACTGCAAGATGTCCGTTTTTGTACATTTGGCTCCATATCCTTATAGAACAAGCCTGTTAAAACCTGTCATTTTATACTTCCAACAAGAACAACAACAATAAAGCCTTTATCCCAATTTGTTGGGACTGGCTATTCAATTTTTACTCCATTAAGCCCTCTTGAAACCCATGTTTTTTGACATTAGAAATACATATTTTCTATAAATAATTTTTTAGAAAAAAAACATTAGAAAATGTATATCCTTCTTTACACTCTCAATCCAAGTCCATTTGGGCCTACCTCTAGTTCCTTTTGTAGTTTTAGGAGAAAAAAGCACACCTAGACGCAATGGTCCTCTGGAGCCGAGTGAGGAACGTGCCTTAGAAGAAGAAAAAAAAAAAGCATGCAAATATAAACACATGTATATTTATCTTATAATTCATTTGTTCATTTTTGCATGTGCTTTCAAGTTTCTAAGACTGCGAGGACATGTCGACTGTTGTTAAGGGACTAGTTAATGAGATGTCGTTGAGGAATAGACATTGACTACGTCAATGCATCAAGATGTCATCGAGGAGGAAAATCGATTGCATTACTATGTCGAGGAGATGTCCCCGAGGATGTATGGCTATGTCGAGGAGAAGTCGAGTATCTTGCTGGAATCGCAGCGAGGTTAGGAGGAAGAGGAAGGTAGTCGACGACGGGGTTAGCATAGAGAGGAAGAGGAAGGCAATCAGCTATAACGTTGTTAGAAGAGGAAGAGGAAGAGGAAGGCAATCAGCTATAACGTTGTTAGGAGAGAAAGAGGAAGGTAATCGACAACAAGGTTGGTGCAGGAGGAGAGGAAGGTGGTTGGGTGGGGATCGAGGCGGTTGGTGGTGAGATTGATGGTGATGTTGGAGGTCAGATAGACTCGAACTTTGTAAGTGATCAAGTTGGGGCTAGGGCGAGTAGTTTTTTAGTTATGTTAAGAGTTGGTTTGATCCTTGGAGCCTTTGGATTTCTTTTTTTATATATAAATAAAAAATAAAAAATCAACATGTTCGACATTGGAGTGCCTATGTAGCGCTTAGATGAAGCAATGCACAAGCCTGCGCCTGGCTGCTTTTGTGCCTAGGCACAGTTTTAATAAAACTAGCCCTTTAAAATTAATATCTTATTGTTCCTGTTATATCATTTAACTACGTGGTATGCATTCAAACCCCGCCTAATTTCGTAACTTCTTATCCTTATTTGACACCATTTCCAACCTCCACGAGCATAATCATTTAGTATCTTATCTTTTCAACATATTCTCGCTCATCCTTTGCATTCTAATTTCTGCTATGTCATATTTTGGATATTTTAATTGCCCAACAGTCTTATCCATAAAGCATGGTTGGTCTTATAGTAGCTAATTCAATTCTCCTTTCAACTTCAAGCATATCATGTGATAAAAAAGAACTCCACTTCAGCTATCATACTTGTACCATTTCCATGAGATATCATGGCGCCGCAACTCTATGAGGAGTTGGAAATGACAGGTTAAGAGGATAGAGAAGCGGAAGAGAGTGATTGTGAGGGGTCAAGAGACTATTCTCATTTTATTGTTAAGATGGCATTTAAGAATCACACAATGGAGAGAGCTGTTTTTGTTAGGAAATATCGTATTGGGAGATATTTCATGTGATTCCAAAATCCTATTTATATGGGATTTAGAGTAGTCAACAAGTAACACTTGGTTCGGAAATCCTAGAGTTGAACCTCAAATAACTAGCACTTGGTTCTAAAATCCTACATCCGAATACTAAATGACTAACACTTGTTTCATAATCACATAGTGTATGTGTATTCTGATACCTTCATGAAATACCCCCCACCCCCCCCCCCCCCCCCCCCCCCCACACACACAACCCAAACCAAAACCAACCACCTAAATATTCAAATGTAATCCTACTTGGAGTGTCGGAGTACATATAAAGTAATAACTTTAGTAACCCCGTCACCTATACAAACGTTATCCTGTCTCATACTCATTTCACAATGTATAAATAACCTTTTTGTCTCTCTTTAGTTGTATGCCAAAGTTTAAAAAACAAGTATTTTTTATTTTTCCATTTCTCACCTACCCATGTAGTTTTCAAGAACTATATTAATTTTCATTTATATTGTAACTTAATTCCTTTCTTGTTAGTGTTTATATCCAAATAACAAATCTAGTCCTCTCACCATTTGTTATACCTACAAAGCCTTGTCCTTTTATCAGCACATTCAAGTAGAGACGGTGCATTGCCTCTAGGAAGTGTCATATTCCACCTTTGCTCACTTAACATTGCACCAAGGTGACATGTTCAAAACGTCACTTATGAGTGATGGCTTCCTAACAAACCACCCTTGCTTAGTTACTTATCATTGTAGCAAGCTGGAAATACTACAATGCATTCGCTATGAGCACACTCCGACATGTATTTTATAAGGATTCATTTCATAGAGACCCAACAATATTTTTATGCAGGTTGTCGGCTACCCAATGCAACCTTCCTTCTATTCAGGCTTGCTGGACTAGAAGTGCAAATACAAGATATTCAGCACAACACACGATTAGTTAAAAGAATACTACTCCCTAAGCTAGAAATATTACTCAAAAGATTATCTAGAACAAGTATAATTCAAGTAAAGAAGAAAAGATATGTACATCCCACACACTACGAAGAGACAAGAGTAAGACTTTGACTTGGTTTGCATTGTTCTAACTTTTCAAAAAGTAGAAGCATAAACAACTTTTGCGATCAATCTCCCCCTGCTTTCAAAAGTTGTCCAAAAAAATGAACTAGCTTATCAAAAAAACAAGTAGAAGCAGTTGCTACTTAACAACTTTTGTTGTTAAAAAAAAGTAAACCCAACCCCAGCGTTAAAAGAAAATATAGTGAAAACAATCTGATTTAAGTTCCATGCACTAATACAGAAAGATATTCACAACAGAAATGTATACACATCTGAAGCAGAGATGTCCTATAACCAATGGTCTAAATGACAAAAGTATTTAATACATTCCTAATACTGACAAGAGATGATAAGTGTTCTAAAAGTTTTAAACATGCAAAATAGTGTATCCTTAGACTTATTTTGTGCATATTTGGAGCAAAATTAATCAAGAAAGAAGTATATATGGAGTAACTGACAACTAAAGAGAACTGGAAGGTTACAGGATTGGACAGGCAGAGTTTCTATGTGGATCATATATACAAGATCCAGACAATGAGAGTATCCCTTGTTTGATGCAAATTCGGCTACTGCTACTCACTAATAACAAAATCAGCTTTACCAACTGGAACCTGAAAAGTTAAAAATAAAGAATCTCACTCACAAAATCTTCACAACACAAACAGGTTAAGATCCCCTGCAATGCCCTATAATTAGTAGCACTCCCTTTTCAACTCTGGGTCTCCACTTACTTTTCTCCTCACTATTCGCTGCTGAGTACATAATTTCCAAAGATTGTCCATTTGAGGCAAAAGTCACTACTCAAAGTGCAAGCATATGTACCCTTTCGGATTGACATCTCACAAATGAAACTAAAATTCAACCTTGATACTCATATCACCCTTTAGAACTCTTCCCAACTTTAAACAACAACTTCTTCCAAAAAGCTAACTCTCCAGCCTCTAGATATGCATATCTTCTATTGGCGTCCTCGTCAACTTTCAGCATCTCCACACAACATTCAACATGTCCTGCAACGGTATCTAGCATCTCTGCTTACTTCAACAACCAAGTAAAGTACTCCCCAAAACAGAATGTTTTGTTAGTCTTAATATTTTTTTACATGTTCTTTCTTTTGATTTCGTGTCCCTTCTATATGTTTTGTTTTTATTTTTCTTGAGGATTTTTCTCGCCTTTGATTTTTAGGTTTCCTTTTCCCAAGTTTTTTTTTCCATCTTTTTATTCTTTTCCACCTCTTATTTTTTGGGTTTCTTATTCTAGTTTTTTTTAAAAAGAATAACTCTTTGTTTTTCACATTTGTTTTTCCTGCTAATTTTTAATGTATATAGTATAGCATTGCTATTAATAGTTTTTTAGAGAAATTTTGGTTTTGTTTATGCTTCTTAATGAATTTATACATAGTATTCCTAAATGTTTTATTTAAGAAAGAACCCAAGTTTAGATGTATAACATTGTTATAAGTTAATTTGGATAGCCAATACAGTTTTGCTGTTTGTTAATTGTGAATCTATGACATTGTTGAACTGTTGAATGTATTATGGAGAATATAATTATCTGAATGTTAACAAAGGAAGATAAAGTAACGTTTGGTTTGTTTGCCAAAATTAAAAAGTAATAGATTGTTTAGAAATTAGAACGTATAGAAAACAACATTTCTTGAAAGAGAACTCACTATTTGTAACAGCTAAATCTTACTGTTAGATGCTATATTTGTGAATAACACCATCCCATAGTACTAATATTGTACCTTTTTTATTCTTTAATATTAGGTAATTTTATTTATTTAAATATTATATTTATTGTTCTTTAAACATTATATTTCTTATTCTATATTTATCAACTTTATACTGACATGTCACATAATACTTGGTATGGTCTTTATTTTTGCTCAATGTTGGTTATATTAATTCCCAATCAAATTGTCTATGGGACTATATTTTACAGAGCACGATATGATATGATAACCAAAGACATCAATAGACGATAAATATCTCAATTTGACAACCTAAAGCCACCTAGCTCTAGTGGCTTGCAGGTGGAGACATAATGCATCCTGGATGGGTGGGTTAGATCCCACGCGGAAGCAAATTATTCCTTCCATTATATATATATATATATATATATATATATATATATATATATATATATATATATATATATATATATATAATGGTTTATGTAATTAGGGGTTCCATAATTTTTGAATCGGACTGGTTTTGAAGGTTCGGGTGCCCTCCATTCGATACTGAAGCGGATGGTACTTAACATATTGCAGAAAAATTCTTTCCCATCTCCACAAGAATCCATGTTCCCTCGGAACCTCAATTTCTCCCTTAGCAGTATTCAAATATCTATTAAACTAAATATTAAGTTACAAATAACAAATCACTAAATAATATGTCAATATAAATAAATAAAACAATAATTATTACAGGTCTCCTTATGAGTGTACAATGCACATGCCTCGTCTCAAAGATCACTACTTTTTCCTATAAACAGAAACGGCGTTTTCTTTAGGGGGAAAAAACACAAGCAGTATCATAACTCCAAAAGTCGTGTCAAATCATATCAATCGCCATTCTTGATCTAACAGATAATTGCATCGGAATTCTCAAAGATGGCTACTTTTTGCTATGAATAGCAAGAAGTAACAATGTTCAATGTTCATCAAGAAACTATTTTTTTCTCCTTAAAAAGCAATCAAATGTTGCATCAAATTCCACATATTCGTGTGAAATCATATTTAATCGCCACCTCTATAGACAAAAAAATAATGGCGATTAAATATGAATGATGGCAAGCATTTCCAGCGAATCCGACGGAAAATCGGATCGAAATCGAAAGGAATGGGGAACAAAATTAGGGTTTTGCAGACAGACCTAGAGATTCGATTGGACGAATTAGGGTTTTGGAGGGGTGAATTTTTTACTCCAAAAAGAAAATCGCGAGTCGGCTTCCTCTCTCTCTCCGGTCTCTCTCTCTCTCTCTCTTTATATATAGGTATTCCGATTTTCTGGACTGGATCTACTACAATCTGTTTCCAAGTCTGGTTTGTACATGATGGTCGGTCTTTGTCCACTCTAGTGGCTCCCCTTGCTAGCAATTCGGCAAACGGAAAAAATTTCGAACGACAAAAGTACGAGTATAAATCGGCTCAATGTAAATAAAATATGTTTAAAATTTTGGTAAAATATTCGAAAAATAAAAATATTAAGGTTAGAAACTTCATATTCTTAAATATGTTATTAAATTTGATTAATTAAACAGGTTCCATGCACGTTTTTTATGCCAATTTTTTAAAATAATTTATACAGAACACGTTTAAAATTTCGCATATGCTTAAAATTTACGTACTTATTTGGATCTGTCAAAAGTACGCAAGTATTATACGTTTATGAAAGATACGAAAAAATTCGCGTATAATACGAGTTTTATTCGGGTGATTGCTAACTAGGGGTGCAACTCGGGCGGGTTGGGTCGGGTTTGAGATCAACCCGAGCCCAACCCGATAGATCATAAGTCTAGCCCGAGCCCAAGCCCGACCCGACTTCGGGTTCAACATATGAAGCCCAAGACCAAGTCCGAAGGATCGGGTTGGGCTCGGGTTGGGTCGGGTCCATCGGGTTTATCGGACTCTAATATGATATTTGAAATAATTTTAAACAAGAGTAATATTAAATGCATAATCAAATAGCAATCAAGCCTCAATCATATAAAAAAACTGAAATGAGATTTAGGACAAGGAGTTGAAGAGTTCGGATGAAAAAAATTATAGTTTAAACTTTTTATTTAAGTAGTATAAAACAATATATATATAAATTATATGTATGTCGGGTTTCGGGTTCTTCGAGTTACCTAACACATGAACCCAAGCCCAACCCGATTTTTGATCGGGTTCAAATGTTTTAACCCGAGCCCAAGCCCGAACCCGAATATCTTCAACCCTAACCCAACCCATTAACGGGTTTACCCGATCGGGTTCGGGTTTAGCCCGCCCGAGTTGCACCCCTATTGCTAACAAGGGTGGCTCCCACTTTTGTTAGAGTTTAGTTAGATTTCATCAATTTTATTTGGAGCATTTTATATACGAAATATATTTTTTTATTCTTCGAAAAAATTAGTATAAAAAAGTTATTTGTATATTTGATTTCGTAATTATTTTGGATTATTTTGGATTATTTTGAAGGCGGATTAAATAATTTCTCTACAAAACACAAAAATTATATCTATTAAAAAAGTAGGTGGGCTTTTTTTAAATATAATAATAAATAATTTTTAAAAAATGTTTATTTTAAAATTTTTGGGGTTCTTCCTTTTAAATCCTTTTTTATTTTTATTTTGTCTTATGTTTCTTCTTTACACTTTTAAAGTTTTTAATTTTCGCTTTTCCTTTTTCACTTTTCGGTTATTCTCTTTTTCTGTTTTTTACTTTTTTTAAAAAATAAAATCATTTCTTCTCTCTTTCTTTCTTGATTTCATTCATTCATGTTTACTTACCATTTATGTCATTCATCCATCATGACATGAATGGGTGAGTCACGTGTGGGGTTGCCACATATTTTGTGAGAAAGGTGTTAGTTTTGATGGAACATCGGAAGTTGCTACAAAGTCAGCCAAATGGATGGTGGTCGACAAAGTCAAAGAGGGACCAGACTTCTTATATGGTAGAATTTGTTAGGATTCGACGAATTATAATTTTTGAGGTGCGAATTGTTTACGCAAAAAAAAAAAAAAAAAAAAAAGAGAAATTTTGAGTGGCACCCTACTTTATTTTACCATATTTAAGGGGCACTCCACAAGTTTGCACAAATACAAGTTATCCTCCACTTTGGACGGTAACCGTCAAAAAAAAAATTCTTAGACCAAAATACCCTTGCTCCTTCCCCTTTTTTCTTTCCTCTTTCCCCCTCCACCACCACCCCCGACCACCGCCTCCGCTCCCCCCGCCCCCCACCTCCCCACCTCCGCTCCCCCCCCCCCCCTCCTCGCCTCCGCCCCGGCGATAGCAGCGGCATCGGCGGCAGCGCGGCAGCGACAGAGGCGGGGAGGGGGGAGTGTAGGTGGGGAGGTGGACAGCTCATGCAAGCTATTAAGTACATGAGTGTTACAAGGTGAAATGCATCAACTTCTGCAGAAGTTTATGGAGGTTCTTGCAAAGCAAACTGGTCTTACTCCTCCACGCATGCAAAGAACAGTCTGTTTTCAGCTGCCTTGTCGTTATCCACATTTTAAAAGGTCAAAAGTAGTTCATTAACCAAAGATGTTGAAGAAAGATTCAGTTCATTCACGTGGTCTCTCTATCAGCAGCAGAAGCATGCATTTGCAAAATTGAAGGAGGTGATGACATGTGCGCCTAGCTATTTAGCTATAACCTAAATTGAAGGGGGGGCGGCGGCGGCAGCACCATCGGTGGCGGTGCGGCGGGCAGCCGGAGGGGGGGGGGGTTGAGGGTGGGGTGGGGGGGGGGAGGCGCGAGGGTGGGCCGGAGCGTGGGCGGCAGCCGGCGGAGCCACGCGCGCAGCAAAATGTCATGGAAATGGGGCTCGGAACAGAGAAGAGGGTATTTTTGTCAAAAAAAAAAATGGGTCAAAGGAGTTGACCGTTAAAAATGACGGAATCCGTCAAAAGTGGAGGATAACTTACATTTGTACAAACTTGTGGGGTGCACCTTAAATATGGTAAAATAAAGTGGGGTGCCACTCAAAATTTCTCAAAAAAAAAATGCAAGTCGCTTTCTCTCATCTCTTTTATATGTAGGTATTTCGTTTTTAGGGGCTGGATCTATTACAATCTGGTTCAAAAGTTCAATGAGTACGATTTGTACAGGATGGTTGGTCTAGTCCACTCTACTAGCTCCACCTTTCATTAGGTCAGAGCAAATCAAAATCGAGTTTAGTTAGATTTCATGTATTTTACGTGGGACATTTCATACACGTAATATTTTTTATTATCGAACAATTTTATAATAAAATAATTAATTGCATATTTGATTTCGTATATAAAAAAATAATTTCGATAATTGTCGGCATGGTAAATAATTTATCACAATTTATCTCTCTTGAAAATAGGTGGGCAGGTTTTTTTAACTTAGGAACAAAATGCTCAAAAAAAATCATATATTTTAATTTATTTTAATTTTGCTTTTTTAATTTTTCTATATTTTCTCAACTTTTTTCCCATTTTAGCTTTTCCATTTTTTTAAATGCCTATTTTTTCAGTTTTGGGTTTATTCCTAGACAAAAATTGTACAATTCAGATAAAGTGATGGCGCTTCGGTGAAGATGAGTTTTCGAAGGGGAAAGATAATTTTCATAAGGAATTGGAGAACTTGCATAGTACAAACTTGGGTTTAATGAATACCTAATTTGGAAATAAGATAGACAATGAAGTGAGAAAAAAATGAAATATTAACAAGTATGTTTCCAATGAACGAATTTTATAAATTTAAAGAGGAAATGAGAAAAAGGCATTTTCTATGAATCGATTTAAAATTTTTTGGATTATGGTTTTGGCCTCACCCTGAATTTTCTCAAAATTATTTATTAAAAAATATTTATCCAAAATCATCTTCCACAAGGAAACTTGCATCTTCTTATAGGATATACCAATCCTTTGCCAATGAATTTACATCTCAACCTAATGAGATAGAACTCATTTTTCTTATTTTTTTTTAAATTAAGGTTTAAGTTACTCATAATATATATATAGGGGCGGATTGGGAGCTCCGTCGCGCTCGAATGTCGGATCGAGCGGGCGCGCGCACGGACCCCACGCGGCTCGCTCGATCCAACGGTGCAGAAGGGTGGGTGGGGGGGTCTCCCGCGGTGCTCCGGTGGTGGGTGTATATATATATATATATATGGTTCTCGACAGTCGAATCGAGCGTGCATACGGATCCCCCGATCCGATGGTGTAGGAAGGGCTTTGATGGGGCTCCTCACGCACGACTTTTGCTATATATATATATATATATATATATATATATATATATATATATATATATATATATATATATATATGAAGCCCAAGACCAAGCCTTGAGGCTTTTGGGCTCGGGTTGGGTCAGACTTATTGGGTTTACCGGGCTCTAATATAATATTTTGAAATAATTTAAACAAAAGTAATATTAAACACAGAATCAAATACCAATCAAGTCTTGATCATTACAAAATACAAACTGAAATAAGAGTTAGGATATAGTTGAAGTGTTTGGGTAGAAAAATTTAGAATTTAAACTTTTTATTATATATATATATATATATATATATATATAATTTTATTATTTTTTATGTCCATTTATTTGGGCCTCCAGCACCGGACCGTGGCCGCCCTGCAACCACCCAGCCGTCCGTGTCCAGGAGGAGGCTCGAACTTGGGATATATATATATATATATATATATATATATATATATATATATATATATATATATATATATATATATATATATATTTCTTCAATATACGAACTTGGGATATATATATATATATATATATATATATATATATATATATATATATATATATATATATATATATATTGAAGAAATATATATATATATATATATATATATATATATATATATATATATATATATTGAAGAAATGGGTACTTCTTATTGATAAAAGGGAAAAATGCCGAAACAGCAGTACAATAATCTCTCAACCGAACTCCTCCTCCCCAAGATCATTTGCCTTCTATACATTTGATGTCGTACTCTATACCTTGTAAAATAATGTTTACAGAGTGTAATTTGCCTTCAAATATTCGTCGATTTCTTTTCCGCCACACATGCCATACTGTACATAGTAGTCTGATTCTCGCCCATATATAAGGTTCTGCACCCTGAGCCTTCAGAGCCGCGACTTCCTCAAATATACTCAGCAATCCGTCTTGACCCCTGCCGCGGATACCCATTGCGTTTCGACTACTCTTCCAAATTTCACCAGTGAATGGACACATGAAGAAGAGATGATCCCTCGTCTCTATACTGTTAGCTTGCCCACACAGCACGCAACTAGTGTTCTGGATTTGGATGCCAAACCTTGCCAACCGACCTTTGGTAAGAAGTCGGTTCTGAATGGCTTTGAAAGCGCATAGCTTCATTTTATTTGGCACTCCTTTAGTCCAAACAATCTCCGCCCACCCTACTTCTGGTCGGCGTTCTCGAACTTGTTCATAAACTCGGCGAGTTGGGAATTTACCGAAGTGAGCTCCTTCCCATTCCCACCTGTCCTCTTTTCCCTCATTGTCCAGCTGCACCTCTCGAAGTTCTTCAACAAGCTACTGCCCCTCCCTCCTGGTTACGGTGTCCCACTCCCCATGTCGGATCAGAACACTGACCGTTTTGTTAGTACCCACCAGTTCGTAAGTAGGCCAGCCAAGGAGCTCCACCAAGCTGCTATGTTTGACCAAGGGATCTAACCATAACCGTGTGGTCCGGCCATCAACAATCACGCGGTTAATGAATTGTTTTAACCTGGCGCGTTGTCTCAGTATTACTTTAAAGGTAACCGAGTAGTTATTATCAATTTAGGTTATCCAGAAATAACTTTGATGCAGGTACCTATTACTCGTCCATTGAGCCCATAGCGAGTTTCCTTCCACGAACCTCCAAGCTAGTCGAAGTGTAGCCACCTCCCGAAGTGTCTTCAGCGATTGGAGCCCTACTCCGCCTTCCTTTCTCTCCTGACAGAGATCCTCCCAAGATATTGTATGCACCCCTCCTCTCCACACAAAGTTTGCGCAGAGTTTTTCAACCTGATTGATGACATTTATTGGTATGATAATAGCCTACATCCAATAAGCAACAATAGCCCAAATAACGGATCGAACCAACTCCAGCCGCCCCCCGAACGACAGTAGCTGAGCCTGCCATCCCTCAAGCCGATTATGTACATACTGCAACAGTCCTGCACAATCATCAGCTCTCGTATAGTTGATCGATAGAGGAATACCGAGATATCGCACCGGCAATTGACCCAATTTGATACCTAACATTGTCGACCACATCTCCTTGCTAGGACAATCCTTGTTTAAATAGACCTGACTTTTTCTCCTTATTCAGCTTCAATCCTGCTAGATCACCAAACTCCTCATGGATGCCGTTCAGTGTATCAATGGATTCAGGTGATGGTTCAATAAACACAAGCAAATTATTAGCATATATAAGATGAGACACACACGACGAAACTCGTCGGAATAACGGCGTTAGCCTTTTGCGATGTACCGCTAAATCCATCAAGCAAGTGTAATATTCCATCACTATTGTAAAGAGATACGGTGACAGAGGATCACCTTGTCTCAAGCCCCGATTACTGGAGAAGTATCCATACGGCTGTCCCTTGACTATAATCGAGAAAGTCGGAGTGGTGATATATTCTCTAATTCAATCAATCCACCAGCGATCAAAATCCATGTTATGTAGTATTTCGCACACAAACTTTCTATTAACCATATCATATGCTTTCCGCAGGTCCATCTTGAGACACCCTTTTTTCTGCCAGCCTTATTGAAGTCCCGCACAAGCTCATGTGCAAGAAGACAGTTCTCCGCAATCGATCTTCCTTTTATGAATGCAGTCTGGTTGGGTGATATGAGTTCCTGCATAATAGCCTGCATTCGATAGCACAAAAGGTGAGAGATAATTTTATAAATATAGTTACAACATGCAATTGGCCTGAAATCCCCCAACGCCATGGCCCCCTCTTTCTTAGGGATCAACGTCAAAAATGTGTGATTCATTTCTTTCAGCAGTCGTCCCGTATAAAGGAATTCTTGCACGACAAGTAAGACTTTGTCTCTCAGAAAATGTAGGAAATAATAATGCCTTGTTATTATTGATGGGGACTGATTACAATATATATAGTGTCTACATGATTGGGCTTATGGGCCATATGGGCCATATTTATATTAGTTACAAATATAATCTAACACCCCCCTTAAGTTGGAGCATGCAAGTCACAAATGTCCAACTTGGAAAGAAAAGAATCAAACACATGCTTTCCAAGGGGCTTGGTGAAGATGTCAGCAAGTTGAGAAGAAGTAGGAACGTGTGAGGCCATTACGGTGCCATCTCGAATAGCATCGATGTTTGCCATTAAAATACTTTTATTGCAAATTTTAATACAAACAGAACAGTGTTATAATATAGGACTTAGATGTAGTCCTAGGAGTACACTTTTGTTTATCTGGGTCCCTTGTGCCAATGGAGTGAGTGGTAATGCGTTGACTCCGTTGACGATCTGACGACGGTTACCGGTACAAGGGACCCAGATAAACAAAAGTGTACTCCTAGGACTACATCTAAGTCCTATATTGTAACACTGTTCTATTTGTATTGAAATTTGCAATAAAAGAATTTTAATGGCAAACAAGCTGGCGACTCTGCTGGGGATAGTGTAATCCTTTACTCACCTTTTTTTTAGAAAATAAAGAAGTACACAATTTTCTGTGATGTGTTCATTTTTGCTGTCATGAACTTGATGATTTGTGTGGACCTATTATCTTTTGCACACCTTGGTTTTTAGGTACAGATAATAAGTTTGAAAGAACTAACATGTTTGCTCAGAGGTAATGTGGATGTGGAAAATATGGGATTCAAAATGATAGAATCTTCCCACTCAGAGGTGTTATGGACGTGGTAGGAATGACTCTAGAGGATACACGGAACTACTCAGAGGTAATGTGGACGTGGAAGTTCTGCGATTAATGTACGGCAACGCAGGGGTTGTCTGTACATGATGTTTACTCAGAGGTAATGTGGACGTGGTAAACATGATGGGTAGCGTAGTCTTATGGGATGTAAGATTCCGCTTTGTAGGGTGTAGGGGGACAACTCAGAGGTGATGTGGACGTGGTTGTCCTTCTACTGGAGGATGTTACGGAACAACTGGGTTCCGAAAGCGTATGATTTTGTGGAAGGGAATTGTCTGTGAGCCCTGATGATTGGGTCCATAGATCCCCTGGTAGAAGCACATGTCTGAAAGATGTCAAGAGTAGTATTTCTTTAGGAACTTGTCGTTGATGGACATCATGAACAAGTCCCCATTGGGTTTGGCGAGGCGGTAAGCACCGTTTGAGTATACCATCTCTACGATGAAAGGTCCTTCCCACTTGGGCTCGAACTTTCCTGGTGTCTTGTGAGTCAACACCATCGGCCTCCTGACTGCCAGAACCAGGTCGCCTACTTGGAAAGTCCTCTGCTTGACCTTCTTGTTGAAAGCCTGTGATATACGGGCTTAGTAAAGTTCGATGCGTTGTTGAACTAGGAGACGATTTTCGTCAAGTGCCTCCAGTTCCCGCAGACGACGTTGATTGTCCTCTTCTGTGAGTTGGTTTGTGATCGCTACACGGAGAGAGGGTATCTGGATCTCGAGAGGCAGTACCGTTTTGCTCCCGTAGACCAAGGAGAATGGTGTGTTGCCTGTCGGTGTCCATACCGTCGTACGGTAGGCCCAAAGGCATTCGCCGAGCTTTTCGTCCCAGTCGCGTTTGTTGGATGATACGACCTTTTTGAGTAGCCTAACGATAGTCTTGTTGAACGCCTCGGCCAATCTGTTTGCTGCCGGATTGTAGGCAGTTGATGCCACATTTTGAATGCGATTATTGTCACAGAATCTGTTGAAAACATGGCTGATGAACTGAGGACCATTATCGTGGATGATCCTCCGAGGTACTCCGAAACGGTAGATGACGTGGTGTTTGATGAAGCTGATCACCCTGGAGCTTTTTACTTCTGCCAGTGGAATTGCTTCTGCCCATTTGGAGAAGTAGTCAGTGATGGCTAGGATGAAGCGGTGTCCTCTCGATGAAGGAGGGGTGATTGGTCCTACAATGTCCATGCCCCAAGCTTCGAAGGGCCAGGAGGATGTAGTGGTTCTTGTTTGCCATTAAAATTGTTTTGATTGAAATCTTAATACAAACAGAACAGTGATACAATATAGGACTTAGATGTAGTCCTAGGAGTACACTTTTATTTAAGCTGGGTCCTTAGTGCCAATGGAGCGAGTGGTAATGCGTTGACTCCGTTGACCGGCTGACGACGGTTATCGGTTCTCTGAAGGTGTTGATTGCTCTGGGTGCTGGAGCTTGCTGAGAGGAGGAAGACGTTGAGTGTCTAGAACTGCCTCTCGGTGATTCTCTGTTGTGGATTCTTGTGTGTTCTGAGTCTCTGTGTGTGTGTGAAGGAGATGATCCTTCTATTTATAGTTTTGCAGACTGGCTGCTCATGTGCGCATGCAGGATACGCCGGTGTGGGGACGCCACGTGGAGGTTGCTGATGGAGGCACACGGATGCTGCGCCCTGATCGAGGGGGAGAACTCTTCATACTGCTGTTGTGAGCCAGCACATAGCAGAGAGAAGATCTTTTCGTTGCTAAAATCTTGGATGAGTTGAGTCAAAAGACACGTGTCGTCGACTCATGGTTCGAAGATCTCGGATTTGGTGGAGAGAAGTGATCTGGTGAGCTGCGCCTTAGATTGGGCGCAGGAGGAGGCTGCGGCTCATAACCTTTAGGAGTTACAAACCATTTGGGGTGCATAGCTTTTGAGGCGCATGCAGGCGACTTTCCTTCTGTCTTTCGGGATTAGAGAGCAGTCTGAGACGCATGGCTTTTGAGGCGCATACTGATTTGGACGCATGGCCGTAGAGGCGCATGCTGATGGTGGAGTGGCCACGTGGCAGTAGCCGTCGAAATAAAGTCATGATGCTGCTGACGTTGCCGACGCTTCGTTTTCTGAATAAAGCTGTCAACTGTTCAGACTTTGGGAGGCGTGCTGCCAACTCTGTCAGTTCAGCATTTAATATTGGTGACGTTCGATGGACAGCTGAGTGGGCGCGTCGGTTGGCGTTCCACTCGGTATGGAGATGTGTGAGGGCGCACCCTCTGTAATGCGCCGAGTACTGTAGGGCGCGTCTGTGTGATGCGCCTGATGCCGAAGGGCGCGTCCGTGTGATGCGCTGTCTGGCTGGCACATCGGACATGTCTTTTAATGATGCGGCTGTCTCGCTCTTCGAGTGCCATAAATAGCCGTTTGGCTGAATTCGAGGCGTCCGGTTCATCCATTTAATGTAAATTCATTGTACGGAATTCGGAGGGCCATCCACTTGGCGCGTGGGTTTGATCTGCCCGGCCTATAAATAGTAGCATGGAGAGAAGATTTGCTTCTCATTCCCTCACGTTCTTCCAATATGAACTTGAACATGCGGGTGCATTCTGTTGACGAAGTGCTCCCGAGGGTGAAGATGAGACGTTGTGTTGTCTTCGATGCTCTTGAAGGTGACTGTTACATCCAAAAGACGGAGTCGAGGGCTTCTGAGGCAGACGGAAGGTGCCTGTTGCATCCAAAGATGGGAATGCTCGAGCCTTGTCTCCGTTATTCCGGAAGAGCCGTAGATCGGAATGGCGGTGCTAGGCTCTCTCTTCCTTCAAAGTGGGTGTCGCCCACTTTGATTGTGTTAAAAGCTGCTCCTTTAGCCGCGGTTTCGATCACGGTCTTCCTTCGGCTTTGGAGGCTCTTTCGAAGCCTCCCCTGGCCACAGCATTTGCGGTGCTCTTCTCTTCCTTGGTTCCAGCTAGAGGGTTAAATGCTTTGTGTCGAAGCATTTATCAGGCGAGCCTGGTTGGAAGAGCGGCACATAACTGGGCTCTGCTCGGCCAGGTGAGCCTGGCTGGAAGAATTTGGCTGAAGGGATGCACATAGCTGGGCTGTTGAAGGGATGCACACAACTGAGCTGGATGTATATGACTGAGCTGCTGAAGATATGGTGGGATTCGCCTGGTTGGAGGCGCATGATGTCTGCTGCGCCTGACTGACAGCGCATGGTGACTGGCAGCGCATGATGACTGATGCGCCTAACTGGAGGCGCATGGTGGCCGCTGGCTGTAGACTTAGGATCTTTCCTTTGTAGAAATTCTCCTTTGTACAACCTTTTCTAGACATGTAATAGACTTTTATATATAAATAAAAAGTTCTTCTTCAGATGTCCATGGTTATTGACTTTGCTGTGAAGTGTTCTGTGTGAGTCTTGGCGCATGTAGTGTCTGGCACATGGGCTTTCTAGTTGTGAAATTCCATGCTTCTACAAGACCCCCTTCAAAGTTTTCAAAACTTTTGAATAAGTTTTGGAATACTTTGAATAAGAAGCATGGAGGTCAGGGCGCATAATTTCTGGGCGCATGCCTGTTCGGTGCATGCTCTTCTCAGTTAATGATGATGGTGCCTCGGTAACCGAAAAGATTAATGATGATCTTTTGGTTTTATTTGCTGCTATCCCTGCACAGAACCCGAGGCGACGGCTGAGATCACACGTCATCTGTTCACGCGTGCGACCAAGCCCTATAAATAGGTAAGAGTTGGAGAGAGAAAGGGTTCTTCTTCTCTGTGCCTCTGCTTTAGAGTTTCTTCTTCAAAACCCTAACTTCTCCTTCCTCGAGAGAATGGCTCCCAAGACTCCTCGCGGTGCTGCCGGTAAGGGGAAGGAGAAAGCGAAGGAGTCTGTCGATGAGGATGTACCTATCACTCTTGCGCCTCTTGCCGACGTTCGTCCTGAGGTGACAGGTGAGTTTCGTCTCTGCTTTGGGCCCTGTGCCCTAACTGTCGACGCGTATAGACTTCGGTCTTTGATGATACGCCGAGGTTCTATCCTGCCGACGTGCATAAGTTTATACCTTTATCATGCACCGAGGTTTTAATGGCTGACGTGCATGGGTTTTATTCCCTGAAGATGCGCCGAAGCCTTTGCTGACACGCATGGGCTCATGCTCTGACAATGCGTCGAAGCTCCAATGCCAACGCGCATGGGCTTACGCCCTGATGATGCGCCGAGACATGCTGACGCGCATGGGCCTATGCCCTGATGATGTGCCGAAACAGATGCGCATGGGTTCATACCCTGATGATGCGCCGAAGCAGATGCGCATGGGTTCATACCCTGGCAATGTGCCAGTCTGCTTAACATATTTTGTCTTTTTACCTGACTTCCACTTTTGTTGTGCCAGTGTCGATGACGATCCCTTTGTTGAATGAGGTCCTCCTGGACGCTTCTCTTTGTCAGATGGGAGTTGATTTTGATGAGGCGGTGATCAACCCTGCAAAGGATGCTATCCTTCAGGACCAACCTCGTGAGAGGATGCTGCAAATCCAGGTCCAGTTGCCGCTTTTCCTCCAGAGTATGATGGAGAGCGGTAAACTGAAGTCTGCTGATTCTGAAGGTGTGACTTTCTTAAAGCCTGCCTTTCTGTTTGGCGATCGATTAGTCTCTTCCGAAGCGAAGATATTAAAGATCAGAGAAGACTGGTTCTTTGCTGCTAAGGGCATGATGTTATACATGCGGCAGGTTGACCGCCAGTTGCCACTGACAGCCTTTTATCGTCTAGCTTCGAAGAGAAGGATGGGTTGGGAACTTACTCCTTCTCAAGGAGGTGCCTTGGGGGGTTCCCTTTCGATTGACACCACCTCGAACCAGCGAGACACCTTGACCGCCTCACGAACCGGTTCTTCGTTCAGTTACCGAGCTTTACGTCCCGGGGGCATCTATAGTGAAGTCCCAAATGACACGTTTCCCTTCAGTGCCCCGACTTTTGCAAATCGGATGCTGACGTCGAAGGTCACGTATCCGACAGCTGGTTTTAGAGTCGAAGGTTGGTGTCACTACATCCCAAAGTGGGACGAGTTGACCTCCTGGGTGCTTTCCAGGTTCAAAGTTGAGCTTAAAGAGATAGGGCTGACTGCCGCCATTCGGGCCACGCAGGCAGGCGTGGACCTCAATAAGCCGATGTTCCTTGCGCTCTTGGAGCTTTTCAACGCCCAGACTGGCAGCTTCTTTACTCCAGTGGGGGAGTTGGGATTGGCCCTCCATGAGATGTACGAAGTATCCAAGCTTCCTTGGGGCTCGGAACCGTACGAGGAATATTTTCCATCAAATGAAGAGATCCAGGTCTTGGAGGATAAGGACCCGGAGATGATGGCCGTTTTCAAGGAGGTGACGAGCCATCATTATCTGATGCACCGGAGGGACAAGGGTAAGACCCAGCCTCACGTGACTGCTTGGAGGGACTATGTCTTCAGGCAGGATTTGGCGGATCCTTCGAGGATCCGGTTTGCGACTCCGCAGGGCTTGAACCCCGCGAAAGTGAGTTCTGAAATAACCCGGCTGGACGAGAGGACCCCACACTCCAATGAGAGCGGCAAGGATACGTACAGCTGTTTCTGGCACTGCGTGCACCGGATGTCATCTAAGGCAGTGTTGACGGCCTACTTGATGATATGGCTCCGGGATTGCATATTTGCAGGGGGATCCGGTGCCGTTGAGAGGGTACATCGGAATCTCATTTTGCCTGCAGTGAAGTTGGCCTTTGGACGACCTTTAGCTCTCCTCCCCGCGATGGTGTGCAACCTGTTGCGCGGTTTGAGATCTTTTGCTGATGATGTGATCCACGAGAAAGGTAATAATGACAACTTTCCCCGGGCCGAGCTGCCTTTCCATTATCTTATGGGGTGGCTGATCTTACATCATCCGAATGTGATGAGCCCTGGCCCTGAGGAGGACCATGTTGAAGGAGATGCCTTCATTCGCCGCTTCTACAAGAGGAAGTGGTCTTACACTGGCGTCCCCGTTTGTAGGAGGGTTTTGTCCTTCCTTCAGGGGTGGGAAATCGTGAAGGTTGGCCCGATCTTCAAGAATTTCGAGGCCGACCAGGATTTGGTTGATTTTGGCGAGGATGCGGTTACTTTGCCGAAATGGAGTTTTCGTTGGTTGCAGAGTATCCGGCCTTCGCACCTGGTCTACCGCAATCAGAACAGATGCTATCTGGAACCGTACTTGCCAAGCCGATTTGCTCGTCAATTTGGCTACACTCAGCTAATGCTGCGGAATCCCAGTAGCAGTCTAGGCTTCATCGGGAGTTTGCTGGATGGAGCCCGGGGCTGGCAGTATTATAATGCTGGATGCACTAGCGTTAAGTTTACCACACCAGTTCGCAATCCTCGGCCGCCTATCTTATATCCGGCCGCCAAGCTGTATTGCACTATGAATACTATGTCTCCTGGTTATGACAGGGAGACTAGTTTCATCATTGGAATCCAGTTGGAGGCAACAACAAATATGTTGGTGGCAGCTATGTCATATCGTCCGCCAGAATTGGCGGGGTATCGGGCTGCTGCTGTGGCACCAGTGAGAGACCCGTCTGTCGAAAAAAAGGCGGGCTGACCCAGAAGCTGGTTCTTCTGTACCGAAAAGGTCGAGAAGGACGTCGACCCCGAAGATTACGGAAGTGCCACTTGTAACGCCAACGGGATCGGCTCCTGCTGAGGTAAGGAGTGTTTCATAATTCCAGTTTTTTATGTCATTGTGGCGACTTATGTTCTTCTTCTTGTAGGGATTGAAGAAGAAGTCTCGTGCTTCGAAACCGGGCACCAGTAAGCCGAAGGAGGTGGCAGGCTCTTCTGAGGAGCGCATTCCACCAATGATGATGTCTCCTGTGAAGGAGGGTCCCGAAGATGTTCCCGCGGAGGTTTTAGTATCTCCTGACTTTGAAGTCGCAACAACTTCTGGGATAGTACCATCTGCCGTGGAGGCCTTGGACGCTGAGGGTCGTACAGACTCGAGGCATCCTGATGATGAAGTGGATTGGAGTTCGTCGCCTTCTGGTGACGTCCCTCCAGCGTTGCAAGGGTCCGTTGCGGGGGCAGCAGAAGCAGTGAGGATAGAGGAGAGGGTTGATTCCCCTCCTGGTCATGATGAAGGGAGGTCGGCTGAATCATTGCCAAATCCTTCCTTGGCTTCAACCATGGACATAGAGATGGCTACCGATCATGCGGTAGCGACAGATTCTGTCCCTGTAGAGGGACTTGAGAAGAATGAGACCCTTCTGCCGGTCTTGTCTCCTGGGGCTGGCCAGGAGATAAATGTTGATCTCCCCGTTTTGCCGGGGGAGGTAGCTGATGCTGATAGAACGTCGGGGGTAGAAGAGGTGGCCGTTGACGTCGGTGATTTCTCCGGGCTTGAGAAGGGTAAGGGTGTGGAACTCTCTGTTGCTTCTTCCACTTGGGGTACTATCACGACGCATGTGTCGGCTCCTTCTGTTCCTTCGGCTCCTCGGGCTAGCAGTCTGGGCCCTGTTGATGAAGAGCCTATTGCTGCCGAGGTTGAAACCTCTCAGATCGAGGTTGGCGGATCTTCCTCCGGTCCACAAATTGTAGTAGCTCCTCCAACTCCTGCTATGACGCCGCAGGTGCTGGCGGATGCCGACGAGTATGTGAAGTTCCTCGTCGAGGGAGTGTACAAAATGCTGGAGAAAGGTGTATCTGCAGTGATGGATACCAAGGGGAGCTTTGCGACAGCAAAAGCTTTGGCAATGCCTTGTATCGAGCTGATCCGCGTTCACCAAGGCCATGACCATATGGCCGAAATTCTGGAGGTTTCGGTGATTGAGCTGGACGAGCGGCTCGCAGAACTGCAGCGCATCCAACGAAATGACCTCTCTGTCTTGATAGATGGAGAGATAGGGAAGTTGATGGCTGAAATCGAGGCTTCCCATCGAGCCGATGTGAGCAGTTGGGAGCGTGAAGTGGCTGGGACTGAGGCTGCGGCGGAGCAGTTGTCTCAATCTATGGAGAAGACGACGGAGAAGCGGGCTGCGGTGGACGCTAACATCGCAGAGGTTGATGCTCAGATACGCCGTCTTGAAGACCAGCGGGCCCAACTTCAACTAGAAGCTGATCGTGTCCTGGCTGAACACGTGGCATTTAAGCAGGAGGAAGCGACTCTTACTCAGCGGACCCTTGCTTTGGCTCAGCAGCGACGACAGCTTGATGAGAAGTATGAAAGTAAAACTTCTGCTGAGGCTATCGAATTAATGCGTCAAGAAGCCGAGCTGCGAGTCCAGGCGACTGTGGAAACTCGCACTGTCGACCTGAGACGTCGAGTCAGAGAGCTCTCATCCCACCCTGGAGAGGATCGGGGACTGTAGCTTCTCTTCTTTTTATGTGTTTTTGTAACTCTTGCTGGGGAAATAGCGTATTTCTGTACTCCCTTCTTTGAAAAATAAAGAAATACACTATCTTTTTTTTTGTGTGATGTGTTCATTTTTTGATCTCATGAACTTGATGATTTATGTGGACCTATTATCTTTTGCGCACCTTGATTTTTAGGTACAGATAATAAGTTTGAAGGAACCAACATGTTTGCTCAGAGGTAATGTGGACATGGCAATCATTAGGTTCAAATGATAGAATCTTCCTACTCAGAGGTATTTATGGACGTGGCAGGAATGATCCTGGGGGATACGCTGAACAACTCAGAGGTAATGTGGACGTGGAAGTTCTGCGATCAATGTACGACAACACAGGAGTTGTTTGTACGGGATGTTTACTCAGAGGTAATGTGGACGTGGTAAACATGAAGGATAGCGTAAGCTCACGAAAATGTAAGGTTCCGCTTTGTAGGATGTAGAGAGACAACTCAGAGGTAATGTGGACGTGGTTATCTTTCTACGGAAGGATGCCACGGAACAGCTGGGTTCCGGAAGCGTTTGATTTTATGAAAAGAGGTTGTTTGGGGAAATACATGTCTTGGAGGATGTCAAGAATAGTACTTCTTTAGGAACTTGCCGTTGATGGGCATCATGAACAAGTCCCCATTGGGTTTGGCGAGGCGGTAAGCACCGTTTGAGTATACCGTCTCAATGATGAAGGGTCCTTCCCATTTGGGCTCGAACTTCCCTGGTGTCTTGTGAGTTAACACCATTGGCCTTCTGACTGCTAAAACCAGGTCGCCAACTTGGAAAGTTCTTTGCTTGACCTTCTTGTTGAAAGCCTGTGATATACGGGCTTGGTAAAGTTCGATGCGTTGTTGAGCTAGGAGACGCTTTTCGTCAAGTGCCTCCAGTTCTCGCAGACGACGACGTTGATTGTCTTCTTCTGTGAGATCGTTTGTGATTGCCACGCGGAGCGAAGGTATCTGTATCTCGAGAGGCAGTACTGCTTCGCTCCCGTAGACCAGGGAGAATGGAGTGTTGCCTGTTGGGGTCCGTACCGTTGTGCGGTAGGCCCAAAGGCATTCGCCAAGCTTTTCGTCCCAGTCGCGTTTGTTGGATGACACGACCTTTTTGAGTAGCCTGACGATAGTTTTGTTGAACGCCTCGGCCAATCCGTTTGCTGTCGGATTGTAGGCGGTTGAGGCCACATTTTGAATGCGATTTTTGTCACAGAACCTGCTGAAAATGTGGCTGATGAACTGGGGACCATTGTCATGAATGATTCGCCTGGGTACTCCGAAACGATAAATGACATGGTGTTTGATAAAGCTGACCACCCTGGAGCTTTTTACTTTCGCTAGTGGGACTGCTTCCGTCCATTTGGAGAAGTAATCGGTGATGGCCAGGATGAAACGATGTCCTCTTGATGAAGGAGGGGTGATTGGTCCTACAATGTCCATGCCCCAGGCTTCGAATGGCCAGGAGGCGACTGTAGGATGTAGAGGTTCAGACGGTGTATGTATGAAGTCTGCATGAAGTTGGCATGCATGGCACTTCTTAGCATATTCCACTACGTCGGCGACTATGGTTGGCCAGTAGTAGCCCATACGTCGCAGTCGATCTTGCAACTTAGGACCTGGTTGGTGAGCTCCGCAAGTTCCATCATGAGCTTCTCGAAGAGCTTCGGCCGCTTCTTCGTTAGACAGGTATCGAAGGAGAAGCCCGTCGAAGGAGCGTCGGTACAGCGTTTTAGTGGCTGTATCGTAGTAGAATCGAAGAGAGCGTCTCCTGACTGAGACGGCTTCCTTCGGATCTTCCGGAAGGATTCCGTAGACGGCGAAGTCGATGAACGGGAATCTCCAATCTCGAACATTAACATCGGTGTTTGTTGGCACGGCGTGAGCCATTTGCAAACATAGGTTGTTTCTGGGACAAATCAAGTCTCGGCCAGTTACCGTGACATAGTGTTGAGTCCCAAGGGGCGCGGCCAATGAGGCTGCGAGGCCAGCCAGAGCGTCAGCCTCCAAGTTTTGTAGACGGGGTACATGTTCGATGAAGAGTTTTGATTAAAATCTTAATACAAACAGAACAGTGATACAATATAGGACTTAGATGTAGTCCTAGGAGTACACTTTTGTTTAAGCTGGGTCCTTAGTGCCAATGGAGCGAGTGGTAATGCGTTGACTCCGTTGACCGGCTGACGACGGTTATCGGTTCTCTGAAGGTGTTGATTGCTCTGGGTGCTGGAGCTTGCTGAGAGGAGGAAGACGTTGAGTGTCTAGAACTGCCTCTCGGTGATTCTCTGTTGTGGATTCTTGTGTGTTCTGAGTCTCTGTGTGTGTGTGAAGGAGATGATCCTTCTATTTATAGTTTTGCAGACTGGCTGCTCATGCGCGCATGCAGGATGCGCCGGTGTGGGGACGCCACGTGGAGGTTGCTGATGGAGGCACACGGATGCTGCGCCCTGATCGAGGGGAAGAACTCTTCATACTGCTGTTGTGAGCCGACACGTAGCAGAGAGAAGATCTTTCCGTTGCTGAAATCTTGGATGAGTTGAGTCAAAAGACACGTGTCATCGACTCATGGTTCGAAGATCTCGGATTTGGTGGAGAAAAGTGATCTGGTGAGCTGCGCCTTGGATTGGGCGCAGGAGGAGGCTGCGGCTCATAACCTTTAGGAGTTACAAACCATTTGGGGCGCATGGCTTTTGAGGCGCATACAGGCGACTTTTCTTCTGTCTTTCGGGATCAGAGAGCAGTCTGAGGCGCATGGCTTTTGAGGCGCATACTGATTTGGATGCATGGCCGTAGAGGCGCATGCTGATGGTGGAGTGGCCACGTGGCAGTAGCCGTCGAAATAAAGTCATGATGCTGCTGACGTTGCCGACGCTTCGTTTTCTGAATAAAGCTGTCAACTGTTCAGACTTTGGGAGGCGTGCTGCCAACTCTGTCAGTTCAGCATTTAATGTTGGTGACGTTCGATGGACAGCTGAGTGGGCGCGTCGGTTGGCATTCCACTCGGTATGGAGATGTGTGAGGGCGCACCCTCTGTAATACACCGAGTACTGTAGGGCGCGTCTGTGTGATGCGCCTGATGCCGAAGGGCGCGTCCGTGTGATGCGCTGTCTGGCTGGCGCATCGGACATGTCTTTTAATGATGCGGCTGTCTCGCTCTTCGAGTGCCATAAATAGCCGTTTGGCTGAATTCGAGGCGTCCGGTTCATCCATTTAATGTAAATTCATTGCACGAAATTCGGAGGGCCATCCACTTGGCGCGTGGGTTTGATCTGCCCGGCCTATAAATAGTGGCATGGAGAGAAGATTTGCTTCTCATTCCCTCACATTCTTCCAACATGAACTTGAACATGCGGGTGCATTCTGTTGACGAAGTGCTCCCGAGGGTGAAGATGAGACGCTGTGTTGTCTTCGATGCTCTTGAAGGTGACTGTTACATCCAAAAGACGGAGTCGAGGGCTTCTGAGGCAGGCGGAAGGTGCCTGTTGCATCCAAAGATGGGGATGCTCGAGCCTTGTCTCCGTTATTCCGGAAGAGCCGTAGATCGGAATGGCGGTGCTAGGCTCTCTCTTTCTTCAAAGTGGGTGTCGCCCACTTTGATTGTGTTGAAAGCTGCTCCTTTAGCCGCGGTTTCGATCACGGTCTTCCTTCGGCTTTGGAGGCTCTTTCGAAGCCTCTCCTGGCCACAGCATTTGCGGTGCTCTTCTCTTCCTTGGTTCCAGCTAGAGGGTTAAATGCTTTGTGTCGAAGCATTTATCAGGCGAGCCTGGTTGGAAGAGCGACACATAACTGGGCTCTGCTCGGCCAGGTGAGCCTGGCTGGAAGAATTTGGCTGAAGGGATGCACATAGCTGGGCTGTTGAAGGAATGCACACAACTGAGCTGGATGTACATGACTGAGCTGCTGAAGATATGGTGGAATGCGCCTGGTTGGAGGCGCATGATGTCTGTTGCGCCTGACTGACAGCGCATGGTGACTGGCAGCACATGATGACTGCTGTGCCTAACTGGAGGCGCATGGTGGCCGCTGGCTGTAGACTTAGGATCTTTCCTTTGTAGAAATTCTCCTTTGTACAACCTTTTCTAGACATGTAATAGACTTTTATATATAAATGAAAAGTCCTTCTTCAGATGTCCATGGTTATTGACTTTGCTGTGAAGTGTTCTGTGTGAGTCTTGGCGCATGTAGTATCTGGCGCATGGGCTTTCTGGTTGTGAAATTCCATGCTTCTACAGTTCTGACGGTGTATGAATGAAGTCTGCGTGAAGCTGGCACGCATGGCACTTTTTAGCATATTCAACAGCGTCAGCGGTCATGGTTGGCCAGTAGTAGCCCATGCGTCGCAGTCGGTCCTGCAACTTTGGGCCAGGTTGATGGGCCCCGCAGGTTCCACCGTGAGCTTCTCGAAGGGCTTCGACTGCTTCTTCGTTGGACAAACATCGAAGGAGAAGTCCATCGTAGGAGCGTCAGTACAGCATTTTAGTAGCCGTATCGTAGTAGAATCGAAGAGAACGTCTCCTGACTGAGACGGCTTCTTTCGGGTTCTCTGGGAGAATTCCGTAGACAGCGAAGTCGATGAACGGGAATCTCCAGTCTCGAACATTAACACCGGTACTGGTTGACATGGCATGGGCCACACGTGAGCACAGGTTGTTTTTAGGACAGACCAAGTCTCGACCCACCACTGTGACGTAGTGTTGAGTCCCGAGGGGTACTGCCAATGAGGCTGCGAGACCAGCCAGAGCATCAGCCTCCAGATTTTGTAGACGAGGTACGTGTTCGATAAAGAACTCGGTGAAGGTTGAAATGATGTTCAATGCAACTTCATGGTAAGGGATCAGATCTTCATGGCGAACTTCGTATTGCCCGCTGATCTGGTTTACGACGAGTTTTGAGTCACCGTAGGCTTCCAGATGATTCACCCCCAGCTGTTGCTCCAGCTGGAGTCCCATAATGAGCGCGTTGTACTCAGCAACATTGTTGGAGCACGGCTTTGAAAGGGAGTAAGCACGCTGGATGACCAGCTGATCGGGGGAGACTAATACCACCCCCACTCCAGCGATGATTTGGCCTTTGGGACCTGTTCTTGAATCGCCATCGAAAAACATCCGCCAGACGGAGCCTTCTTCGATGACGTTTGATTCTTGGACCTCATCCGGGATGTCTTCATAGAGTCTTGAGGACTCTGTGATGGGGTGTGCAGCTAAAAAGTCGGCTAGAGCTTAACCCTTAACAGCTTTTTGTGGAACAAACACCATGTTGTATGGCGTTAGCAAGATCGCCCATGTGGCAAGCCGGGAGTTTAATGATCCTGGCTTCGTCATGAGGACTCTGAGCGAATTGACTCGGGAAATGACATGAATTGTCTGGCCCGAGACATAATGACGAGTCTTTTGGATGGCAAATACCAGAGCCAAGCACTCCTTTTCAACGGGGTTGTACCGGTGTTCGACCCCGATCAGAGTTCGACTGAGGTAGTAGATTGCTTGCTCATAGCCTGTATCGCTGTTCTGAGCTAGCAGAGCACCGAGGGAATGATCCATGGCATGGACGTAGAGGATAAATGGTTTGCCGGCGACGGGTGCCACCAGGACTGGCGGACTTGTCAGATAAGCCTTGATGTCGTCGAAAGCCTTTTGGCACTCTTCTGTCCAGACGTAAGAGACTCCCTTCTTCATGAGCTAGTAAAGGGTTGACATTTGCCAGAAAAGTTTGCTATGAACCTCCGGATATATGCCAGACTCCCCTGTAGGCCTCGAAGTTCTCGAAGGTTCTTCGAGGGTCCATATCGAGGATGGCTTTGGTCTTCTCGGGATCGACATGAATGCCTTTCGCCGTGATGATGAAGCCCAAAAACTTTCCGCTAGAAACCCCTAGGAAGGATTTAGCGGGGTTCATCTTGAGCTGGTGCGCCCGCATGAGATCGAAGACTGTCTTGAGGTCTTGCAGGTGATCTCTTTTAAGACGGCTCTTGACTGCGATGTCGTCAACATAGCATTCGACTATCTTGCGAAGATGCTGACGGAAAATGGTGCTCATAGCTCGTTGGTATGTCACACCAGCATTCCTCAAGCCGAAGGGCATCACTGTGTAGTAGAAAATGCCCTTTGGAGTCCTGAATGACGTGTGTTTTGTGTCATCGGGGAACATCTTGATCTGGTTGTAGCCTGAATACCGTCCATAAAAGACATGCGCTCGAAGCCACATGTGTTGTCGATCATCACGTCGGTGATTGGAAGCAGGAATTCGTCCTTCGGGCAAGCAGAGTTGAGGTCCCTGAAGTCGATACAAACTCGTATCTTCCCATTCTTCTTGGTGATGGGGACGACGTTGGCTACCCAATCTGGGTGTTGTTCTTTACGGATGAAGCCGCTGGTCAAGAGCTTGTCCACCTCCTGATCGATGGCATTCATGGTGTCCGGACGGAAGCGTCGCTGTTGTTGTTTGATAGGCTTGGCATCAGGTAAGATGTTCAGCCTATGCATCGCGATCTGGGGGTCAAGTCCCGGTATATCTTCGTAACTCCAGGCGAAGACGTCGATATACTCTTTAGCCAGCTGGATAAAGGATTCTCGGTCTTCTCCTTTTAGGCTTTTGCTGACGAAGATGGGTTTGGAAGAAGATCCATCCCCAAGGTCGATCTGCTCGACCTCGTCCTCGGTGGAAGATTCATGTAGTTCAAAACGAGACTTTCACTGTTCTTCCAGGCGTTGAGCCCAAGGTTCTTCTTCAAAGAATTCTGGCATTTGGCCTTCATCTTCTTGAGGTTGTGCTGATGTCATGTTGGCTGACAGCACTTTCTTGAAGACTGATCCGATGCTGGTATCAGAATCCCAAGTCGATGCTTCGGACGAGTGAGAATGCTTTACTTTTTCTGCGTCTGAACTCTCTGGAGTTGACGGTTGCGTGACATAGCCTACCCCCCGTCGAGTTTTATTGTAGTAGTCCTGCGGCTTTCCTTTAGGTGTCGGAAGCCGGAGGGGGAGACGTCCACCCTTGCCGTAGTTCAGGCCTTTGTTGCTTTTTAGGTCGTAACCCATCTTTTGGATGAGGTACTTTACCTTGTCCGTGTACCGATAGACTTGCATTCTGCCGGTATCTGGTTCTGGCTCGAGTGGCGGGAGGTCTTGATGACGCTCAACTTTGCCGAAGATGATGGGTTCTTCGTCTCGATTCCGTGGCGGGACTATGTAACATACCCCTTGGGACGGGACTACTCGATTTACATGATGGACGGTCGTTATTTGTGTTTACAACGACCGTAGAGCGTTATCTAATGTATACATGGCATTCCAATGTGGAAGACTAGAATAATTAAAAGATACTCCATTATTGATGAAATACGAGATTTTATCCCGCGGGATTACATTGTCCAGAGAGGGGACATCTACATCAGCAGAGATATATTCCCCTAGCTCTTTATCGGTGAGTACTGGAGTAGGATTGGGAGAGTCCACCACGGCATTGGTCTTGGAGTCCGAGAGGACTATGCGGGCCTTTTCTGGCAGCTTGGATGGCGGCGGCTTGCCTTTAAGACGCACCTTCAGAGGTGCCTCCACTGTGCCTCCGGTGATTGGCGCCTTCCCCTGTAGTTTCGCCACAAGGGGAGCCGATGTTTGAGGCAGCTTTCCCTTGAGTCGTATCTTCAGGGGAGCTTCAGGAACAGCTGGTGCTTTCTCGGGCAGCTTAATGCTCATGGAAGGCAACTTCTGAGGCGGTTTGCCTTTGAGTCGGATCTTCAAAGGAGCGTCGGGAGTGACCTCAGGCTCCATGTCCAGCTCTGCTGCCGTTTCTGCTTCGTCATCAGCATCATTGGCTTCCTCCTCGTCAGGTGACTTGTACAAGTCAGGATCCGTGAAGTAGGCTTCAATCCCTTTGAAAGGGTCGATGTCCGCGAACTCCGTCCGGATGATGTTGTTGGTGGACACGTACTTCATATATTGGTGGAGCGTGGATGGCACCACCATGTACTCATACAGCTATGGGCGACCCAACAGCAGGTTGTAGTTGACTTCGGCGTCCACGACATAACAAGTGACCTCGGTTCTGAGGTTACCGATATGGCACTTAGGCGTATTTTGTCCAGCGGCTCGCTTTTGCTAGCGTTGAAGCCACTGATAGTTGTATTGGAAGGCGCCAACCGGTACATTGGGATCCCCAGTGTTGAGAGCAGCGTCTTCGGGATGATGCTGAGGGAAGACCCCGGATCGATCTGAATCCGCTTCACCTTGACTGAACCGATATACCCTGTATAATACAGCGGCCTGTTGTGTCGGTTGTGCTTGAGCAGCATATCCTATTGGGTGAAGTTTATATTGGGGATAACCTCATCCGCATAGTGGCAGTGCGTGCATACAATCGAGAGATCTTCAGGCTGCTCGACTTGACTGCGAAAGGATTCAGCATCCTTCAGAGCTTCACAGAGAGCTTCTCGGGAGTCTTTGAAAAGACGAAGGAGCTCAAGCAGAGATAGACGGGCGGGAGTACTGTCCAGTTGTGCCAGTATGTCGAAGTTGTGGGGCTTGGCTAACCCCGAAGCATTCTCCTTTCGCAGAGGCCTATCGAAGTGGGCCTCTATCTGCTTCTGTTTATTGGCTGCTGGGGGCTTAGACGGGCCCTCCTCCTGGACAGCAGAGATGGTGCAAGGAGGCACCACCTCGACGGCAGCTTCGTCGGGTTGGGCGTTCTGTTGTGAACGCGTCTGTACAGGAAGTGCCTCTTCTGCTGAAGAAGAGACCATGCGGCAAGACTTGATCTTCCTGTCTTTGGATTTGGAGGTAGGGCGTACCTCCGGTTGAGTCACCTCGGAGACAAGATCAGGGTGAACCCAGAGGATCTCTTCCCGAGATATGGTGAGTGGGATGAGTCCACTCAGGTTGTCACGAGTAGGTGGTAAGTTAACCACCTCCATTGTCGCCTTAGGGATGGAGACGATGCCATCTTGTGTTGTAGTCGGCGGCAGGGTGCCAAACTAGAGTAAAACAACAATGGCTGACACCGTCTTCTCCTCGTAGTCGACAGAGATTACATCCGTATTGATCATACGCTGGATGTAATTCTTGAGGACATAGCAGTCCTTGGTTGGGTGTCCGACAAATCGACGGTAGTGACAGTACCTCGGGTTGTCCACTTTCCCAACCTCGACGGGACGCTTCGGATTCGGCAACTTGATCTTGTCACCCTGCTTCAGTATCTCAAAGAGTTGCAGGGTGTCTTCGTCATTGAACGAATAAACCTCCTTTGGCCTCGGTGCAAATGGAGGCTTCTGAGTAGGTGCTGACGCACCATTTGAGGCATTGACAGTCAACGCCTGTTTCCCCTTCGTGTCTCGTCCGGGGTTGTTGGCTGCAGGCCGTTTCCCTTTGTCCTCAAAGGTAAGGAAACTGACTCCCAGAAGACGAGCATTGGCCGCCTTCTTTTCTGCGGCTTCTGTTTCAATGATCAAGGAGCTCCAGTCGGAAGGAGGAGTAGAGTTGAGCCAGAGTTTGACTGCAGGCAGCATGTTCATGCTGCAGGAGGAGAGAAGCGCATGTTCTGGCATGCCCGGAGGCAGTCTGAAGCAGGCCTGTCGGAAACGTTCGATGAACACTCGAACCGTTTTCTTCTCCTTCTGGCGTATCTCTATAAGGGACGCCATTGTCATGTCCTTTCCGCCGTCGTCGAAATGGTCGAGAAAAAGGCGCGGCAGGTCATCGAAAGAGGATATAGAATTGTCGGAGAGGCTGCAGTACTAGTCGTACGCCACTCCCTTCAGTGCCCCGACAAATATGCTGGTGAGTAGCGCGTCCTCCTTCGGAAGATGTCCCGTCTGAGACTGGAAGTACGTCAGATAGCGATGAGAAGAGTCCTTTCCGTCGTATGGCATCAGTGTTTGTGGTTTATACTTAGGAGGATAAACCACTTTGTTCCACTCGAGGGGATAAGGTTGGGGAATCCCCATCTTTTGGCGCTCCTCTTGTCTCGTCTTGGACTCAAAGCGCTCGCGCAAGTCCCTGATCATCTCGACCACGTCTTCCGTGGAGCTGGGAGTCGGGGAAGGTGGTACTACTTGAAGTTGAGCATTTGAGGGCTCCGATGTTCGAGATGCTTCTCGGCGATCCGTATCCAAGGATACCCGTTAAAGGGGTACACTTGATTCTCCATTGGCCCCTGGGTCGGGACCGGTAGAAGGTGTCTTGGCCAAAGCTGGCCGTATTTCAAATACTGCTTGAGTCAATGTTTGCATAGAGGCAGAGAGGGTTTTGAGTCCTCCCTCTAATGTGTCCATGCGCTGGACGAGGTCTGGTGGCGGTGCATCAGACTCGGAATCACCCCCAGCCATGTATACTGTCATGACACGGCTGAAAGTGGATGGATCGCTTGATGCTTCGCACTCGGCTTCACTCTCTTGTAGGGGAGTTGCCTCTCCTGGAGCTTCATCCTGGCCACCCCCGGCTATGTTCTGGAGAACATTCTCGACGGGAGCATCTGCAAGGGCCTGATTACCCTTGGTTCCGTCTTGAAGGACTTCTTCGTCGCCGAGACTCAGATCCGTGGGGGCTAGACTACCCCCAGCTGTGTTTTGGGGGACACCCTTGTCTTGAAGGACAGGGGCTAGATGACCCTCAGCCATGTCCGGGAGGCTGACTTCGAGAAGATCGGCCTCAGCTGTACTTTGGAAGACAGCTTCGTCTTCAGAAGGAGGCTCGACAAGGGTCTGACTACCCCCAGTTTCCTCCAAGATCTTCTTTCTCCCCCGAGTGCCTTGAAACACTCCGGAGGATGAGACACTCGCCTTGGTTTTCCTCGGCTTGCTTTTGGACGAGGACGAGGAGTTGCCAGTCGTCTTTGGGACTGACGAGGAGTTAGAGATCACGTTGCATGAAGCAACCCTTGGCTCTTCTTTTGTTGACACCTTCTTCCCGAGGCGACGTCGGAGGGGTGTCGATGATTGCAGCCGCTGGAACACTGACTGCCTTGGCGGGACTGCCGTCTTGCAACATCAGTTGATAGTGACCATAGCACAAGTGTGCCCTGTGAGGGGTGCATCGTACTTGTCGGTCGGCTTTCCTGATCGGCGCTTGTGAGTGATCACGTTGTGCAAATCGTTGGAGAAGAGTGCAACCTTCACACCCCCTTCAGGCGCATGGCAAGGCCAAGCGCCGGGGTGGTCAGGTGAATGTTGCACCCCCTGATCTAACACCAAACAGGCGTCCCGATCAGTAGTGGGGGAACAACATTTGAAGTGACTTTAACGGACCTCAGACGCACAACCAGAGGAGACGCGGGAGTTCAAGACCACTGGATTTGCCTTACTCGACTTGGTTGTGCACGCAATAGATGTGCCTAAGTGAGACAAGGACTTTGAAGGTCGGCTCGTTTCTGGCGCAGAAGCACCTGAGTCGACCTTGTACAGCTTACCATCAGCAGCGCGCATGATTGTGAGCGCATACTTCTGGCTTGCTGCTGGCATAGCACGTTTGGGGCGCATGGCCCGTGCTGCCTTGGATTTCTTCGTACCAATCTGCTGGGGCACAAAGTACTCAGAATCCAAATTCTCCTCGCCATTACAGCGAGTGAGTCTGTCAAAGACAGAGACCTTCTGTGGCGCATCAAAGGTGATATGCGGGGCATTGGCTGCGCCCCTGTTCCGTCGACGCATCTTCCTCGCCTGAGAGGGAGATGGCTGGGTAATGTGGTCAGCCGCACGTTTTCCCGAGAGATGCGCGGCACCAGTGGACGCATCTTGGTTGTTGAGGACGTTAGCAGGAAGGGAAGGCTGGATCGGCGCATCCCCTTCGGTGGTGGTGCCCGAGGCGTCGACCTTGTGCACCCAGACTCGACGGGTCTTCTTCGGCTTCGACAGCTGCTTCGAAGGACTCGTACTGCCTTCAGAGATGAACTCCTCATACGCCTGTTGATTGAGGTGTACGACCAGCGTCTTGTGGGAGGAGCCCACCTTCACATTGTCGGATTGCGACACAGCTTTCTCGGTGGAGGAGAAAGAGGTTCCCAGCAGAGTCGCCAGCTTGTTTGCCATTAAAATTCTTTTATTGCAAATTTCAATACAAACAGAACAGTGTTACAATATAGGACTTAGATGTAGTCCTAGCAGTACACTTTTGTTTATCTGGGTCCCTTGTGCCGATGGAGTGAGTGGTAATGCGTTGACTCCGTTGACGATCTGACGACGGTTATCGGTTCTCTGAAGGTCTGGATTGCTCTGGGTGCTGGAGCTTGCTGAGAGGAGGGTGACGTTGGGTGTCTGTATCTGCCTCTCTGGTGGTGTGTTTGTTCGTTTTTCCGTTCCTTTGTGTGTGTGTGAAGGAAATTATCCCTCTTATTTATAGTCTGCAGGCTGGCTGCTCATTCGCGCATATGTAGGATGCGCCTGGACGCGGGGACGCCACGTGGTGATTGCTGATGGAGGCGCATGGACGATGTGCCCTGATTGAGGGGTTGAATTCTTCATACAGCTATTGTGGGCCGGCACGTAGCAGAGGAGAAGATCTTTCTATTGCTGAGATCTTGGGTAAGTTGAGTCAAAGGACACGTGTCATCGACCCATGGCTCAGAGATCTCGGATTTGATGGGGAATGATCTGGTAGGATGCACCTAGGATTGGGCGCATGAGGAGGCTTTGGCTCGTAACCTTTAGGAGTCACGAACCATTCGGGACGCATGGCTTTTGAGGCACATGCGAGGCTTCAGTAGTGACTTAACTCCTGTCTTTCGGGATCAGAGAGAAGTCTGGGGCGCATGGCTTTTGAGGCGCATGCAGAGCTTTAATGGTGACTTTCCTTCTATCTTTAGGGATCAGTGAAACGTCTGAGGCGCATGGCTTTTGAGGCGAATGCAGATTTAGGCGTACGGCTGCGGAGGCGCATGCGAGATGATTGGATGGCCACGTGGCAGTAGCCGTCGGAGGAAAGTAATGATGATGCTGACGTTGGCGACGCTTCGTCTTCTGAACTGTTCAGACTTCGGAAGGCGTGCTGCCAACTCTGTCAGTTCAGCATTTAATGTTTTTGACATTCGATGGACAGCTGAGTAGGCGCATCGGTCGGCGTTCCACTAGGCGTATGGGGACGCATGGGGGCGCATCCCTGTTCGACGCTTGGCGCGTCTGTGTGATGCGCTTAATGTTCAAAGGGCGCGTCTGTGTGATGCACTGTCTGGACGGCGCATCTGCTTCGTGACACGTCTTTAATGGTACGACTGTTACGATCTTCGAGTGCTTTAAATAGCCGTTTTGACTTGGCTGATTTCGAAGCGTCCGGTTCATCCATTTAATGCAAATTCATTGCACGGAATTCGGAGAGCCATCCACTTGGCGTATGGGTTTGATTTGCCCGGCCTATAAATAGTCGCATGGAGAGAGTTTGTTTCTCGTTCTCTCACGTTCTTCCGACATGAACTTGTTTACTCGGATGCATTCTGTTGATGAGATGCTCCCGAGGGTGAAGATGTGATGCAAATGTCTTCATTGAAGCCCTCGACTCCGACTTTTGGATGTAACAGTCACCTTCAAGTGCATCAATGAAGACATTTGCGTCGCATCTTCACCCTCGGAAGCATCTCATCAACAGAATGCATCCGAGTAAACAAGTTCATGTCGGAAAAACATGAGAGAACGAGAAGCAAACTCTCTCCATGCCACTATTTATAGGCCGGGCAAATCAAACCCATACGCCAAGTGGATGGCTCTCCGAATTCCGTGCAATGAATTTGCATTAAATGGATGAACCGGACGCTTCGAAATTAGCCAAGTCAAAATGGCTATTTAAAGCACTCGAAGATCGTAACAGTCGCACCATTAAAGACGTGTCACGAAGCTGTAATGCCTATTGTTCGTATTACGTATTTTGGTATACGTATACGTACTTTGACTCGTATTGCATGACACCTTGCTTGGTTTATTTTAACATTTTTAATTGATTGGTTTATTCTTGGGTTGGTTCGGCTTGGCTTGGTTTGCTTGGTTCATCATGAACCAAAGGAAAACCCTTACCTACCACCACCATCTTCATTTATCAACCCCAACCACCTTTCTCTCTCTTCATTCAATCTTTTTCATTACTGCTCTTCTTCTTCTTCTTCCTCACCGAACCCCACCATAGGCAAGTGCAACTTACTTCTTGAGGGATCTTAATTTTTATTGTTCCATTCTCTTATTTATATGATTATAAGCCTCTTTAGAACTTGGAGTTTTCAATTTTGATGGATAGATTCTTCTAGATCTACTTTACAACCTTGAGTTCATGGAGTTTTCTTGGTTTTGATCTACTAAAACTTGTTATTTTCGAAAACTAATAGTACCATGAGCAAGAGCACGAAATTTCGTGTGAATTTGGTTTTTGATTCACCTCATTTCGAGTTAAAATGAAGTTTTTATGGCCAAAACAAGTTTTTCTGAATTTTCATGTCGGCTGAAGAATGTGGGCTGGCGTAAAATAAGATTTTACGCAGGGAAGCTAGCGTAAAATCAGATTTTACGCAGGAAGGCTTGCGTAAAATAAAATTTTACGTTGGATTGTATCCATAATATAAAATTTTACGCTGGGAACCCTGAAATTGCGTATTTTACGCTGGATTGTATCCAGAATGTGAAATTTTACGCTGGAAACCCTGAAGTTGCGTATTTTACGCTGGATTGTATCCAGAATGTAAGATTTTACGTAGGGAACCCTGAAATTGCGTATTCTACGCTGGATTGTATCCAGAATGTAATATTTTACGCAGGGAACCCTGAAATTGCGTATTGATATCATCCAGAATGTAATATTTTACGCAGGAAACCCGAAATTGCGTATTTTACGCTGAATGGTACCCAGAATGTAAAATTTTATGCTGGAACCCTCCCCTTTTACATATTTTACGCAGAATTGATTTTTTGGCATAAAAAGTGCACAGAATGACTGTTTTTGCCAAATTAAGCTATTTTTTAGCCATAATTTCGGAAAACTTAAAACATGAAAGTTTTAGATCTCTGTCTCGCCTTTCCGAATATTTCTGGAGCACCTCAGTTTGAGTTCGCATGTGGAAGTTATGCCCCATCTCCCCTGAGTCGCATGATTCCTCCACAACTCTTGCACCATGTTTTTATTTAGTTACACTACACCATAATAGGCGATTACCCACGGTTATTACTGTGACAATTATTTTTCGTCACGGTAATAACCGTTACTAGTGGGGCGTGGTTATTATTTAGTCACGGTAATAACCGTTACAAATATTTGTTTTGGTCACGGTTATAACCGTGACAAATATTTGTTTTGGTCACGGTTATAACCGTTACAAATAATTGTTTTGGTAACAGTTAAAACCGTGGCAAATGTTTTTTGTGGTAACGGTTATATCCGTTAGAGAAGTCCTTTATGTGACGGTTGTAACCGTGATCAATATTCCATTTGTCACAGTTATTAATGTGGCAGTTAGTTTGTTTTGTCACATTTATTACTGTGACTACATTATTTTTTTCGTTACTATTCTTCACTAATTGTCACAGTTATAACCATGACAATTGGCCTATTTAAATTTAAAAAAAAAAACTACATACAACTTGTATCTAAACAATAAACAACATATCCAATTTCATAATATTTTACTTTCATAATAATTCAACCATTCCAAACCAATAACTAAACCACAAAATTTTCAATAACAATTCCGAGCAAGTAACTAATTAATCACATAATTTACAATAACAATTCAACCATTCCAAACTAGAAACAAAACCACATAATTTGCAATAACAATTCAACCATTCCAAACTAGAAACAAAACCACATAATTTCAAATAACGATTCAACCATTCAAATTAGTAATTAAACCACATAATATTTGAAAAATAAGCAACTAAACCACACATGATGTTCAGTAGCATCCATACATTAATATTTTAGTAAGGAAACATTCCATTGTTAGTTTCAATGACAACAAAACAAGGCTCTAGATGCATGAAGCAAACCACAAAACATTTCAAACTCTTGTGTTTTTGGATAATCAAGACGAGGCTCTCTTGAGGAAGAATGAAAGTGCTTGCATCCATGCTAAAACTGTACATATTTCTGCCATTGGGGGTTGCTCACTTGAACTTTTGAGATGACAGAAACCTGCATTTGTCAACTAAGAATATTTAGTCTTAGTAGAGTTTAGATCTGAAGTAGGTGCACGAATATCAGTTGATGAAGTAAGCCTGAAAGGCAAGAGTCTGCTAGGCATAATAGGAGCATAATAGGCAAATGTTTCTGGGAAGAATGATTTATGGCTTAATAATGAGTCTTGATCTTGTCTATGGAAAGAAGCATGCCTAACATTTTCTTCTGCATCATTTTTGCTTCCAATCAACTAGTGAGTCTTAGTTGCTGTAAAAATTGTTGTTTATTCTATGTTTTAACTGCTGTGTTAAGTAAGGAAGATCAGAAGCAGTACCTGCTGAGTTTTCCTGGGTAATGGAATGTAGTTCTTCCTTGCATGCTTCTCCAGATAAATTGGCACTGCTATCTTGAATCTCCCCTTGAGATGCTTCATGAGCAGGATTTAAAGATCTATGGATTGTTGAAGCGGTGGAGCCAATCGTAAACCAACACCTTGAAATGTTGATGCCTGATGATGCTGACGATGAAAATGAGATCCAACAGCTCTATATGTGCCATGTAGAGTACTATGATTTGAATTACCAAAGCCAGGAAAGGTGATGTTGTCCCTTGGTTGATCCACCTTGTGAAGAAGCTCTAGCATATTTTGGCTGCAAATGATACAGTCAAGTCAATCTTAAGAAAAATGTTGCAGATAAAAGAGAAAATATATTATACAGTCAAGTTAAGCTATAGCATATTTTGGCTGCAAATAATAAGTCAAGTCAAGTCAAGAATGCACTTAGATGAATATATATTATACCTGGATCAGTGATTATTTTAAAAGTTCCCCACCCCTCCAATAACAACCTACATAACCCTCTGTCACTTGATGCGGTACGAAAAAACTTGCACCTGTTGTTGAGAATGAAGACACGAAAAATGTCTGTGATTTCACACAAGATAGTCAGACTTCTATGTATCTAGAGCTAATTCCTAGAACTAGGAAGTAGGGACACTTAATAAGACATAGGTCCACCACTAGGTAGAGCTCTCTATGATTAGTAATAGCAAGATGTAGGTCCATAAATGATATACAAAACAGCCTCCCACTTTTATCTATTCCTTTTCGTAATTCATAGAAAATAACAAAACTGCTTCGTTCTTCAAAAAAATAACAGAAAGGTAAAAAAAAAAAAAAAAGAAAAAAACAATAGGGCCATGCTTACCACATGCAAATCCTTCAGGGTTATACTCTAAAGTAGCCTCCTAATTTTTATTTACTCTTTTTTGCAATTCATAGAAATGAAACAATAATTGAACTGAAAGAGTTAAAGCATTAGTAGATGTTGAATATTTTCATGCACTCATGCCAGATACATTATTCAAAAAATAAGCCAAAAATATAATAGATGCAACACAGTAACCTAGGTTTCATAGACAGACACATTGATTAATAATAGAATACTTTATTATAATATCTAGGATATGGGTACAACATGAACTAGTAGACAAATATATACACCCAAGAACACATTTTTCATTGCTAGAATTCATCTCTAATAGGTAATCTCCATTTTCTTTAGATCACTGCAGACACAGACAAGACTTCACACATCAGTAAACAGGAAAAATAAAGATAAAAAGAAAACAAAATTAAGGACTTCACACATCACTAAACAGGAAAAAATCTATTATTTTGAAAAAAAAATTATATAGTTTTTCCTTCAAACTTTGGAACGGCTTCAAGAGCTAGTGTGTGAAACCTCTCTGCAAAAGAAAATGCTCATGTCTATTATGCAAGGTAGTAGGCAACTAAAAACTACACGTGGATATCCATGTTACTTCTATCAAGCTCTAGGAGCACAAATTAAAAGTTGATAACACACGAAATAAACCAAAATAGTATGTTGCCCCCAAAGGTCTGTTATAGTGTTTGTGGAAAGAAAAATATACACAACTATTAGCTCCCAGCAGGACCTAAAAAAAGAGGGTCCATAAGTAAAGTTGAACTGCGAATGACAATAGAGAACTTACATGACTGGAAAAACTCATAACAAGAATAAAACTTGTAATTGTCTTTCCATAACAACTTCCACAACTTGTGGACCAGGAATTGCCTGCCCAATCAGCCGATGAAATTTCTGTTTTAGAAGTTCAGAGCACTCATCTCCAACAAAATAGAAACCCTGTTCAGACTGCATTATAGAATTATAAGGTTTTGCCATTAAGCACACTACACTAAACAACAGTAAGTCATCTACCTTCCCAGAGGGTTCATCATAAGAAATTCATGGGTTTAATAGTTACACCCATCTCAAAGTTCTTACCAAGATCAACCTGGACTCCGATGTACTCCGAGTATCTTACAATCAAGCCTCAGCATTGTCACTCCCTGCTAGAATTCAGAAGAAAGAAGATATAAGGGTGATAAACTCACTCTTTGGAAGGTTGGAGCTGATCAAAACGGCCATCACGGCCATAAACTGCTAGTTAGCTACAAACTTTCCAGTTACCCCATAGCACATTGGATAAGATATGTGCTAACTTCTTGTGGAAAGAGGGAAAACACACTATGCGTTGGCCATTATCTGTAGGAAAGGAAGATAAAGGTGGACTTGGGATTCCAAGACTGCATGAATAAACCAAGTGAGTTATTATAGAAGTTTATAAATAATCAGTGGTTCAGTTAAAACTCATGCAGCACAGGAGGCTCAATAAACACCAAAAATAATCAAAGGTAATAATGCACTTTTCTGAACAAAAATATTTTAATTTTCAGCCAGCTTATCCGAACACATGCAAAGTATTAATATAATAAGCTTATCTAATAGACAAAAAGGAGGTTGAATGCAAAGCATGATCATTTCCAAACATTTTCTGCTTTATAATGATATACGGATAGTAATGTACTGTTAGGCCCTATCAAAAACTGAAGTATATTGTCATTTGTCAATATATGATATCAGAACTGTCAACCCCTTGACCAATTTTTTTTTCATTTATTTAAATTGTATACCTTTCTTTATTGCCTCATATGTTTGATTGTTATGGTTATACTTCGTTTACTTGAAATATGCATAGAATGTTCAATAGGAAAGATGGAGGGGGGCCCCTTTACAAATACAATTTACTCAAGGGCCCTTGTGCAAAAGGGCTCGATTTCAAACTGATTAAACGGTCGGCCAATTCCAGTCTCTGTTTTAAATAGGGATAAGACTGAAATCTTCTGTTTAAATCAAAATCCTCTATCCTTTCTCCTTGAATCAATCCAACTCTAGTATACATATAGGAATAGCAGCCGACCTTGCACTCTAAAAAAAAAACCTAACCATCTACTTCTTCCCTACCGCAAGAATAGCTGAGGAGGAGGAGGAACAGTCCAGCCTCGAACTCGACAGGTAACTCTTCGAACTTTCAGTTTCTGTTTTCAAATCCAACAGGGAACCACATCTATATTTGTGGGTCACTGTCATCTACCAAGCATAGAATTTCGTCTTGTAGGTGTTTGTGTTTATGTTAAGGGGTCTGTCCATCTTCATCAGCAGAGCATGTCGCAGGGAGGTGCATATGTATCATTGGGGGATCAGGTGTAATGGCCTTAAGAATGTTAGGTTCCAATTCATAAGAGTATAGACAACAGAGTTGTTAGATAGGCATATAGCAAGGTTGTTCAGGTTTCAGGAACCATCCAACAGAGAATGGTTCCATACCAGGAACAACTTCAATGGTTCATACATATATAGCATTTAAGTCCCTTCCCTTTGTATCAGATTGAGTATGCCACACAATCTTTTCCTCCATTCTGCGTTAGCTTGCCCAGAAAAGTACCACGATTCAGTCCATGGAATTAACGAAGCATGCAGGTTTTATACTATTGAAAATGCATTTGCCCTTGCAATCGCCTTTTGATCAATGCATCTGTTATTTCTGTGGGTGGTTCGGTTTGCAGCCCCTAAAATCTGAGACTGGAAGATAAGCTTAACTGTCATGATCTTGACCTTAACAAAGCCCATTTTTTTTTACTCAAAGCAAGTTACATATTGTGTCAGGTGTATCAACTCTTCAATAAAATAGTAGTAGATAGGGACTAGGGGTTATGAGAGAGATGGTTCATGAGGAGATTGGTTTGTGTTTTATATGGACAGGTCGACAGAGATGTCTGCACCAGGAAACCCTTCTCTCCTACATGTCCTAGGCCTAGTTAGAGCTTACCCTGCCTTCATTTAATCTGTTCTGCATTATAGGTGGTGTACCCAGTTGATGGTTTGATGGCTCGAGTATTCATCTATATAATGCTCTGATGCCAAGTTCATTCCTGTAGGGGTGTTCAGTATAGGACCCTCCTTGTGTTCAGTCACACTCATATGTAATACTCAACTGATTATGTTTCTTTCTTATTGCAGTTCATTTTTGTTTCAGACCTCTCTAAGTTAAGTAACTTGACCCACATCATATATGTCCTGCATATAGGATTAGCGAGTATCAGATATTTGCATCTGTCCTGCATAACAAATTCCAACTGCCCTGTCCCTGTATCAGGGGCATAACATGTCAGTCTCAGGGAGTATGGTAGGGCATGACTTGATATCAAATCCTAGAGGAGAATACATGTTGTCTGGAGGCAGCGTGGCGTAGCAGATATGTGCAGCTAAAGAGGAACACATTGAACTAATATTTGTGTTCCTGTGCATGTTTCAGCCCCTCCAGATTCAATAATTGTAAACTGCGTATAGGGCCAATGCAACAACAACATATTGCATGCCATAATAGGGAGCACCAGGGGAGTTTAGCACCTGCAACGATGTAAAGGAAGATGGCTTCCTGGGAATAACAGAACAATTACTGCAACTCAGCAGTAGGTAATGGATACCTGGGTATGGGTACATTATTATGTACCAGAACCTAGAGGACAGTAACAGATGTTAATAAGGACTAATAGCTGACATGTATTCAGGGATGCAGGAAATACCCTTGGTGGAAACTTGTACCCTCATCAACCTAGATAAACCCAAGGGCCACACTTTAAACTTCATTTTAGACTTAATATGTTCTGAAGTCAGCCCTTGTTAAGGCTGCCAAGGCCATCCTGATCAAATAAGTGGCATCCAGAGAGTTATGACTACATCTATATATATATTTGTATATATACATCAAGGGGTCTAGTGAACAGGAGTAAGGGAATACCTGCAGGTTGATATCAGGAAAGAGGCTAAATAGTAGGACTTGTGGTTGCACCCTGTTTAAAGGGTGGCATGGCTAAGTTCAATGTAGGAGTGAACACACAATAGCTAGGTGTGGTTTAGTTTTGAACTCAGAAACCATCCTAGGATTCAGGATTTCCCTTCAGGATTGATTCAAGTTACTGTGTAGGTACACAATGGTTCCTGTGTAACCGGTCGCTACCTTCAAATCTAGGGAACCCATTTAGTGTTCAGTGTTGTGGAGAATGTAATTATGGTTTGCATAATTTAACAGTGCCATTAATGTTACCATGTAAACAAAATGTTTTATATGCAAAATAATACATAGATATTAAAGTTTACAACAAGATACATATTAGTATGCCAAACAAAAAGGATATTCATGTCTAAAATCAGTGCATAATACTTTTTTGTTTTAAATATCAAAGTATATATCTTGCAAAGGCCTTAATACAGAAGCTAGGGTACGATAAAGCTGGCCAACATTTGCTGCCATAAGTTTCATATCACCGTAATGAGTTTGACTCAAGGTGTCAACTGATTCTCTTAAGGCAGTGTAGACCATTTTCTCTAGCAATTGATGTAGTTTTAAAGTTTCTAAATAATGGAGTACCTCCATAAAACATCACAAAGTTCCTATCATCTATAAACATAAGTCTAGAAAGACTTAAAAGGATTCTTCTTACATATGAAAATTGGGAATTATACAAATCAGAACAAGGGATCAATCGATAGAGAATATATCTTTAATAATCCTTACTCATTATTGACCATGTCCTCTGTAGAATATTGAAATTCAGCCTGAATTTAATTCAATTTTTTTCCTTCATGTTGTTTAATTTCATTTTTCCCAGGTTAGACATGCAAATTGTCAAAATATTTTTTTTGTGAAACTCAATTTCCTTTATGATTAACAGAGGAGACACCTGTTTTAAAAAGTATTTTCAGTGTTCTAATTGTTCTTGCTTTAATATATGTAGCCGCCAAGACCTGTTAGCTCGAGCTTTTCGATACATCGGTAAACAAACATTAATGTCCTACAAATTTTAAGATCAGGTTACAAGTTGTCGACCTAACATTAATTTTCTATTGATGGCAAATTTTTAGTCAAGATAGTTATAAGCATGAGCATACCAACCTTAATTTTACTTATGCAGTATAAGTTTAACTCACATAAGCAAGGATCACCTTCTAGGTTTTCATAGACTATAAAGAGCTATAGGGAATTACAAACATGTTAAATAGTACAACTTGCTATAGGAAATTACAAAATAATAATTCGGAGTTCTGCGTAAACCAATTTCTTAACTTGAGAAATGGGTATGTAATTATCCCAATTTCTTGAAAAATTGGTAGGTAATAATCCTCAAACATATTTCTAAATGGACTTCGATAGTGATTTTATAACTTAGTCAAAGTGGAAGATCAGCTGTTACATCCCCTTTCTTCCCAACTGTTTGACAAAGAAATATGTTCTGTTACCGAGAAAAGGATCTCATAAAAAGAAAAAAGAAAAAAGTATTTTCCTCTCTCTCTCCATCATTTATAAATCTAATTTTAGGTTGAAGTTAAGCCAATAATTATTGGGGAGTTAGAAAAAAACTTGGTTTGTAACATTGGTTTATAATCAATTTTTTTTAATTACCAAAAAAACCCAAAAGGCAAAGTAAAACTACTGCTATATTATGCAAAAGGTATGAGTAACCTAGAAGAGAAAAAGAAACATTATATATTGTGCTCTACAATTCATTGTAGAAAGTAGAAATACATATCATATTAACACATGATAAATATTTCAGTTTGGCGACAAGGAAGCAAAAAATATTCATCGATGTATTTAGACTATCATAAAACAGAAGGCAATCCGTCACTAAGCTAGGTAACAAAAATTTCAGTTTTACAGACTAATGATCTACCTGTGAGATCTTGTCGAGATGCATAGTTGATAGTTCTTTTTTCTAACTCCCGTCATTAATTTGAAGGAATAAACCGCTTTCCCGTGTGATTGAACCCACCCAGTCCGGATACGTTATGTCTTCACCTGCTGGCCGCTAGAACTAGGAGCTGGTGACATAGATGCATAGTTGGTAGTTGTTACATTTTGTGTCACATAAGAATGTATCCAGCACCATAATACCAACCTAATCGGAAAATTCAAGTTTTTTGTACGTGACACCTCTATATTAATTTCAAGTCCAAGTCAAGTCCAATTCAGATCAGTTACATGCCACAAACTTTTATTCCATCTGTTTATAAGCTTTATTAAATAAAATACAGAGAATTACTTTTCCATTAAACTACAAAAATGTCTTGATCTACTACTACTACATGGATACTTGAAAGTGAGATGAACAGGGAAAAGCTAGTGAGAGACCCAAAGCAAAGTGAGATGTACTCCACAGAAAGAAACCATGCTTTTTGGAAGTAGATATGTATATATAAGAATATGGGTGGGCAAGAGCTGGATGAGTAGTAAACAAAGGCAAATTTGCAGGCTTGCCCATATTCTACAACTTCACACTCTCCCATCTTCCTTTTTTCCTGACATGAAGGGGTTGTGGGGGCTGAGCTCTCATGTATATATAATTATAGTGATATAGGGACTTTTTAGAATCATGGCCATCTTTAATTTAAGTTAGTATTCATTTAAATCTTCCCACCGTTTGCAGTCAAACACAATCACCCAGAAGAAAAATTAACAACTGAATCAACCATCCTCTCTTTCTGTCTTCATACCAATCTTGATGTATATATAGGTAATTTGGTGGCACAATATTCATCGGCATTGGTGTAAGTGCATTTCCCAATTTTTACTTTTACTATGGACAGGGTCGACCCTGGGGTAAGCCGGACAAGCCATCGGGCTTGGACAACCCCCCTGTAAGGGCAACCCCCCAGACCTCTACGTTTCCACCTCTCCACCAATAGAACATCTGCCGTCCACCCCAACTCCTCTCTGTCTGTTGAACTAGCTAGCAATCCACCAGGCCCATATTTTGAGTTCCCACTAGGAAGACCTCGAGTAGCTCAAAGAAAGGAATCGAATCGGAGCTTCAACCGAAGACTTCGATGCCACTACCAACCCCACTCACCATCAATTCTTTTGATATCTTCTTTGGGAGTCAAGATAAGGGGCAACTAAATTTAGCTTCGGCTAGGGCAACCCACCCCGGGGCCGGCCCTGACTATGGACACTATCAAGAAAGAAAGGTACACAAATATGTATAATACTTGCGTGTCTCGTGCAATTGTCATGGAGCTACAATGGTCTATTATCTACATCTGGAATTATACCAGTACTATCTTTAGCCATGCTTAACTTGTAATATCTGTTGCATATATGGAGTTGTACCCTTACTAACATCTAAATCTGGAATTGAACGATGCATCAAAATCCCATAGAAGGTTTTTTTTTGTATGTATGTTTTTTGTTTCATTTTTGACATTGTAGTATCTTTAGTTGTGCTTTAACTTGTAATATCTGCTACTTGTACCTTTTAATTTACCTTATGCTTTATCTTTAGTTGTGTACCGACCATTATCTGAGTGAAGCACAATGGGACAAAATCTAAACTTAGATGGCTCCAAACCTTAATTAATTTCACATTCTTCTATGGAGTGAATATGTCAAACAAAAAATATCTCGGACATCAAATCTCCCCATTGGCATCAACAGAGTAATGAATATGAGGTCTTTCCTTCTACTTACATGAAAATTACAGAGTAGGAAAACTGGCCAAAATATTATATGGACAATCACACAATTAGAGCTATAATTAACAAATATATAAGTGAACTGGCCAAAATCTTGAGAATGTGGTGGTGGTGGCCTTTTTGCTTCGATCATGCTCAAAATCATTAGATTGTACGTGAGAGAAGAAAATTCTCAAACCCTAATCAAACATAAGAAAAATGAAACTTGAGGTTGTGGTGTACCTTCGTTATTTCACCAACGACGAACAAAAATTTCTGTTCGAAAAAAAAGAAAAAACTACCTTTGGGTGCACCGACAGTATCCTTACGCTTCAACGATGATGGAGGTGTGGTGGCGGTAGCCTAATCGAACCCTAACCAAAGAGAAATCGAGATCGTGAGAGAGAATAAGAGAAAAATCAAATCCTAATCAAACGAAAATCAAACCCTAATCGAGATTGGGAGAGACTGAGAGAGAGAGGATGTGCCTTCAACTCGAGAGAGGGAGGGTTTTCCCGGGCTCGAGAGAGGGAGGATTTTTCGAGCAAATCTAGAGAGGGGGGTTTCTGGAGAGAGGCGGGAGGGTGGGTTTTCTGGAGAGGGAGGGTTTTCTAATCAAAATGGAGCCCTTTTTTCGAGTGGGAGGGAACAGCGAAAGAAAAAGTACGGGAAATTTTGGGAAGGAATTTTTCAGGTCCATTATTTGTCACAGTTTTTAGTGTGATAATTAATATAAAAAAATTTAAATAACATAATTAACATTTTTGTGATGGTTTTTTATTTATTGTAACGGTTATAATCGTTACTAGAGTATCACGATAATAACCGTTACAAATGAAAAATAAAATGTGTTACAAATTGTATGTTTTGGTGTAGTGTTATTGCATACATGATTATACCAGGTTAAATGTTAATTTTAAATATGTTCCATGACATAATGGTGTCCCGTCGTGGCACACTTTTGACAGTGAATTTGACACGATATATACCCTGAATGCTGTTGCGACGGCTAGCATGTCATGACAGAATTGAGTGGCCTGGACACCGTGGGTGAATGTGTTTGTACAAATGAATCGGTAATGTTTGCATCATGTCTAGGACAGGGATCCCTGAGTACCACGGTCAGGGATACCTACAGTAATTGACTAAGGCTAATAAACTTGAATAATTCAGTAGACATGAAGAGATTCCCAGCTACAGGCAATCCCGTTATCTGGGCACATTAAGTGGACTTGTAGCCTACCGATGAGCAGGGCACATTTCCATACACACAGTCACGTGTTGCATTTTCCATAAACGGACATTCGACCCGGATAACCGGATGGTCTGCAGGGCTTGTGGCTATTGGGATAATCTCATTGCATCTTGCTAGTAACTAGGCCTGTGATAACCCTAGTTAGTTAAAAGTATCAAGCCGTACTCTTGATTGGCCGTGATTGATTGGATGGAGTTTATCCCAGCTTAGTCTTGTCCCGATCCTGTACAAGATTGTGACATGACATGATTAATTGTGCTTGTCTTAACAATAACGATCAGGGGTCCAGTTCTGTTCAGGCGAAGGGTTACAACCCCGGTCCTTGTTTGGTTTAAGGGTTGTAACCTGGCTCCCGGAGCAGTTCTGTGTCCTCTCTTCGTTTATTGTCTTATTGTACCCCAGATCAAGCTCGTCATGTTTTACCTTATTTCAACAGCATGATTAATTATTTATACTGGCCTTAACAATAAAGATCAGTGGTCCAGTTCTGTTCAGGCGAAGGGTTACAACCCCGGTCCTTGTTTGGTTTAAGGGTTGTAACCTGGCTCCCGGAGCAGTTCTGTGTCCTCTCTTCGTTTATTGTCTTTACTGTACCAATAGTATTTGAGACGGGTTTCTATTCAGGTGAAGGGCTGCAACCCCGGTCCTTGTTTGGTTTAAGGGTTATGACCTGGCTACTTGAATAGTTTTTCTCGTACTCAGTTTACTGTTGTTATCTCTATTATTATCAATTCTTATTTATTATCTTTAATATCCTATTGTGATATGCTGGTTTTAGTTCCTAAGTGAAGCCTCATTTGTGGCACTTGCTCTTTCTGGGGTCTGACCCAGCTGGTTTTGTATGGCCAGATATCGGAGTACCTCCCAGAGGATCTACCTAACCTCCAGCCAGATGGTGACCACCAGGCGTAACCCTGGCAACGAATGGGTTTCTTTTTGTCCTCCTACTTTATTGTAAAATTATTTTTTTGAGGCATTTAGCCGACGAGCACGTGTTAGCTCGATTGCACCTTTACTTATTGTCTGCTTACGGGCTGTAACATGATTGACAGATCCTAGGGTTGATCATGTATGACTTAACTCTTGCTAGTTTCGACATTTTGTACGACTAGCTTTATGATCATCCAATATGTAATGTATGGGACGCCTTGCTATTATATATTTGGTGCTCTGACATCTTGTAACTATTATTGCTTGCTTGAGATTGAGACAATAGGCTTGTTCATGACCATAGGAGACTGTTGGCTTGTAGTTAAACCCTCATGTATCTAGACAGCCGTGACCGTATAGCGAGGTGGGTTGCACTTCAATATACGTAGCTGGCTATGTACGCCCCCGCTCTCCAGTATTCTGGTTCTGGGGCGTTACAGAAGCGGATGCACCGGCCAGACAGCGCATCACACAGACGTGCCCTTTGAACATCAAGCGCATCACACAGACGTGCCAAGCGCCGAACAGGGATGCGCCCCCATGCATCCCCATACGCCTAGTGGAACGCCGACCGATGCGCCCACTCAGCTATCCATCGAATGTCAAAAACATTAAATGCTGAACTGATAGAGTTCGTAGCACGCCTTCCGAAGTCTGAACAGTTCAGAAGATGAAGCATCGCCAACGTCAGCATCATCATTACTTTCCTCCGACGGCTACTGCCACGCGGCCATCCAATCATCTCGCATGCGCCTCCGCAGCCGTGCGCCTAAATCTGCATGCGCCTCAAAAGCCATGCGCCTCAGACGTTTCACTGATCCCTAAAGACAGAAGGAAAGTCACCATTAAAGCTCTGCATGCGCCTCAAAAGCCATGCGCCCCAGACTTCTCTCTGATCCCGAAAGACAGGAGTTAAGTCACTACTGAAGTCTCGCATACGCCTCAAAAGCCATGCGCCCCGAATGGTTCGTGACTCCTAAAGGTTACGAGCCAAAGCCTTCTCATGCGCCCAATCCTAGGCGCATCCTACCAGATCATTCCCCATCAAATCCTAGATCTCTGAGCCATGGGTCGATGACACGTGTCCTTTGACTCAACTTACCCAAGATCTCAGCAATAGAAAGATCTTCTCCTCTGCTACGTGCCGGCCCACAATAGCAGTATGAAGAATTCAACCCCTCAATCAGGGCACATCGTCCATGCGCCTCCATCAGCAATCACCACGTGGCGTTCCCGCGTCCAGGCGCATCCTACATATGCGCGCATGAGCAGCCAGCCTGCAGACTATAAATAAGAGGGATCATTTCCTTCACACACACACAAAGGAACGGAAAAACGAACAAACACACCACCAGAGAGGCAGATACAGACACCCAACGTCTCCCTCCTCTCAGCAAGCTCCAGCACCCAGAGCAATCCAGACCTTCAGAGAACCGATAACCGTCGTCAGATCGTCAACGGAGTCAACGCATTACCACTCACTCTATCGGCACAAGGGACCCAGATAAACAAAAGTGTACTCCTAGGACTATATCTAAGTCCTATATTGTAACACTATTCTGTTTGTATTAAAATTTACAATAAAAGAATTTTAATGGCAAACAATCGCGAACAAAATACAAATCCACCTCAATATGCTTACTGCGCTCATGAAATACCAGGTTCTGAGCCAGGTGCAGGGCTGACTGACTTTCATAATACACCGACATGGCAGACTCCTGGCGAACGCCCAAATACACCAACAACTCATTCAACCATTTCAACTCACAAACAAGCGCAACAAGAGATTGGTATTCAGCTTCAGCGGAAGATCGGAAAATAGTTGATTGCATCTTGGTCTTCCAAGAAATAGGAGACCCCCCAAGAAATACCAATCAGCCTGTAACAGAGCGGCGAGTCAAGGGACAACTGGCCCAGTCGAAATTACACCAACCAGAAAGACAGAGATCACAATCAGCGTTCAAAAGAATATCCTGTCCCGGTGCATGTTTGAGATATCTGACAACTCTCAAAGCAGCATACCAATGATCTTGTCGAGGCTCCTGTAAGAATTGAGACAATATATGCACAACATAGGCTAAGTCAGGGCAAGTAAACGATAGATAAATCAACCTTCCAACCAGCCTCCGATAAGTCTCTGTATCTGCCATCTTTGGATTAGTCGATTCTGGCAACTTGTGATTGGGCTCCATGGGAAAGCCAGCAGGTCGAGACCCCATCAAGCCGCATTCGAAAATGATGTCCAAAGTATACTTTCTTTGACACAAGAAAATTCCTTCTGCACTCCGAGCCACCTCTATGCTAAGAAAGTACTTCAACACACCAAGGTCCTTCATGTGAAAGCAAGAACTAAGATACTTTTTGAAAGCATCTAAAGCACCTGTGTCATTACCAGACACAATCATGTCATCCACATAGATTAAAATATGCAACTCTACCTTCCCTTTAAAAAGAGAAAAAAGGGAATAATCGGAATGAGATTGAATAAATCTATAGGATATCAGAGAAGCAGCAAGCTTAGCAAACCAACAACGTGGTGCCTGTTTCAATCCATATAGAGACTTACGTAGGCGACACACTTTGTTGGGTTCACTGTGCGAAAAACCTGGCGGCAACTTCATATATACTTCTTCTGTCAGATCTCCATGAAGAAAAGTATTGTGCACATCCATCTGGTGTAAAGTCCAGCCTCTCACAGCTGCAACAGCCAAGAATGCCCAAACTTTAGGCATCTTAGCTACCGGGGCAAATATCTCTGAATAGTCGATCCCCTCAACCTGATGATTACCGAACACAACCAGCTGTGCCTTTAAGCGCTCAATACTGCCGTCAAATTTGTACTTTATTTTGTACACCCATCTACTTCCCAATGCTTTCTTCCTATGAGGAAATCGACAAGACTCCATGTCCCATTTTCTTTCAGAGCCTGTATGTGGTGGCCCACGCAGGTCATGTGTCGCAATTAATGCGATCCCGTAATGATGCTCGACTTAGAGTACTAATTACGGGCCTGCAATTAGGACGTAGGACCTAGGACATGATAGGAGTTTCTCAATCACACCTAGGAAAATTTTTGATCTTTTGATTTTCATGATTACTCTCCTTGTATTAAATTAACTGTCCTTCCTTGATAAATCTACTCATGTGCCATATTGATCTTTTTGTTTCAATTCGTCTCCAGGATGACGAAGACGTACCCGCAGGCCACTGGATCGAGTAGCTTGCCCGAGAGATCTGACCAGGCTGAGGAGGAGGTTCACGAGACTGCCTCCAGTGATTCCACTATCCCGGAGACCCCGACAATTGCACACGGAGGTCTACTACCTCCACCCCAGAGGGTTTCGGTCGTCATTCCGGAGATGCTACCGCCACCACCTCCGATACCGACGGATACACATTATATGTTCCTTCTCCTTCAGCAGATGATGGAGACTCAGCGGGCCCAGGCAGAGGCATCGCAGCGCCAGTCGGAGGCGTCATACCGTCAGATTGAGATGCTGAGGCAGAGCATGGAGAACTCGCATCAGCTTGCACTGGTAGCCGTGGAGAGAGTGGCATCGGGTACGGTGTAGGGCCCTACTGGCCAGTAGCCGTACCAACAGCAGTCCAGGCCGGGGATGGTATTAGACTTTAGGAAGATGAGCTCCAGGGACTTCACGGGCACGGAGGGCATCCTTTATGCAGACGATTGGCTAGAGGATGTGCAGCGGAGCATGGAGCTGGCAGAGCTTCCTAGAGCACTTTGGGTTTCGGCCGCAGCCAGTCGATTCTTCGACATTGCGCTGACATGGTACCGCACGGATCCTCGTGCGTCGGTGAGAGGGTTGACATGGAAGAACTTTTGGAGGCTCTTCAAGGAGAAGTTCTTCCTGGACGTGGCTCTTACAGCATTGGAGGGCCAGTTCGTGGGTCTAGTGCAGGGGAACTCGTCGGTGGACTAGTATGCAGCTGAGTTCTTCCGCCTTAGCAGGTTCGCTCCCGATATGATCCAGGATAAGGGGCAGAAGGCTCGTAAGTTCTGCAGGAGACTTATTCATGCAGTGCGCACCCGCACCTCGGGTCGCCGTGACGCGACGTTCAATCTGATATTGATGGACGCACAGATTACAGAGGAGGACTTCAGCCTCAAGCCAAATAGGAGCGGAGATACCATAGGGGCGAGTTCCAGTGCAGGACCGGCCAAGCACCCCCATATTCAGCATCAGCAGAGGCCATTTCAGCAGCAGCCTCTGTTACAGATTCAGCAGGCACCGGCACGTGCCTAGCAGCACCAGGAACAGGGCCAGAGACCAGCTACTCCGTGCGGCTTCTGCGGGAAGCCGGGGCACACCAGGGAGGCTTACAGGAATAGGTTGGGCGTCTGTCTCTACTGTGGGGTGCCCGATCACCAGCTGAGGGATTGCCGCTTTCGCGGAGTCCGAGGAGGCCAGGACAGAGTGCAGCCGGCTAGAGGACCAGCAGTTCAGCAGAGAGTTCCTCTACTTCAGACCCAGCAGCAGCGCTTTGTGCAGCACCAGAAGGGAGCACCCGTGGGTAGGGTGTTTGCCTTGGCAGCATAGAAGGAGGTAGAGCTGGTGGGAGATGTTGTAGCAGGTCATGTTCTTCTTAATTCTTTCCCTGCTTTCGCCTTGTTTGATTCTGGGGCTACTCATAGTTTTGTGTCTGTTTCCTTTGCTCTGAGACACAATATTATTGTTGAATATATGGGTAGGACTTGCAAGATTATGACCAGGGGAGACATTATCCTGGTTAATAATATTTGCAAGGGGCGGAGAGTCACTCTGAGAGGCCGGGACTTGAGTGCGTGTCTGCTCGTAATGCCCCTACCGAGGTACGATATGGTACTCGATATGGATTAGTTGAGCATGCACCATGCTAGCATTGATTATAGAGGAGGCAAAGTTCTTTTTAGGACGCCGGGAGAGCCAGCGATCGAGTTTGCTCGAGGAGCAGAGGAGCCGGAGGCTGGTTTCTATGGAGCTTTGTTGGCGGGACAGGATTTGCCACATCCGTTGATAGCTGAGTTCTCGGATGTTTTTCCCGAGGAGTTGCCGGGGATGCCGCCCGACAGGACATTGAGTTCTCTGTAGACTTGGTGCCGGGCACCGAGCCCATTTTACAGCATATTTATAGGGTGAACAACAGCGAGTTGATAGAGCTGAAGAAGCAAGTCGACGAGCTGCAGGACAAGGGGTTCATCAGATCCAGTTCTTCGTCCTGGGGAGGGCCAGTCTTTTTTATGCTGAAGAAGGACAGTACGTCCTGCATGTGCATTGATTTCTGGGTGCTCAACAACCTCACTCTCAAGAATAGGTATCCTTTGTCGAGTATCGACGACTTGTTCGATCAGCTGAGTGGGACAAAGGTATTTTCAAAGATAGACTTGAGGTCTGGGTATCACCAGCTGAAGGTGAGGCGGGATGACATTCCCAAGACGGTATTTAGGACTCGGTACGGCCAGTACGAGTTTACAGTGATGCCATTTGGGTTGACCAATTCTCCCGCGGTGTTTATGAACTTGATGAACAAGGTATTCCATCAGTGCCTTGACAAGTTTGTGGTGGTCTTCATAGACGATATCTTGATCTATTCGAAGACGCAGGAGGAGCATGAGGAGCACTTGAGAGTTGTGTTAGAGACTCTGAAGAGGGAGCAACTCTACGGGAAGCTTTCGAAGTGTGAGTTCTTCTTGGACCAGGTGGAGTTATTAGGTCTTGTTGTGATCGAGCACGGGATTTCAGTGGACCAGAAAAAGATTTTGGCAGTCGAGTCTTGGTCTACGCCGAGTTCAGTTGCCGAGGTTCGGAGCTTTCTGGGTTTGGCTGGCTACTACCGGAAGTTCGTCCAGGACTTCTCGCGGATTGCAGAGCTGATGACTAGACTCACCAGAAAGGACGTGGAGTTCATCTGGACTGTTGAGTGTCAGGCTGCATTCGATGAGCTGAAGAGGAGGTTGACTTCAGCTCCGATCTTGACTTTGCCATCTGGGTCAGGTGGGTTCTCGATCTTCAGCGATGCTTCAGGGATAGGTTGTGTTCTTCAGCAGCACGGGAAGGTGATTGCCTATGCATCTAGGCAGTTGCATCCTCATGAGAAGAACTATCCTACTCATGATCTGGAGTTGGTCGCGGTTATATTTGCTTTGAAGTTATGGAAGCATTACCTGTACGGAGAGCGAGTTAAGATCTTCACAGATCACAAGAGCTTGAAATACGTGTTCACTCAGAAGGAGTTGAACATGCGGCAGAGGCGGTGGTTAGAGCTGATGAAGGACTTCGATATATCACTGCAGTACCATCCGGGAAAGGCCAACGTAGTTGCAGATGCCTTGAGCAGGTATCCAGTTGCTATGTTCTTGACGACAGATCGTCATTTGTTGGCCGACCTGGATAGTTTGGGTATCGAGGTCATCATCCCGGGCGTAGAGATCCAGATGTGGGGTTTGCAGATTCAGTCTGAGATGATGGATAGAGTCAGGTCAGCGCAGTATGATGATATTGCCCTGAGGAGCATCAGGGAGCATGTACGGACGGACTTGCTTGATGATTTCTCTGTAGCCGAAGATGGGTC